>JAJTUV010002741.1:0-218430 GCA_021653895.1 Mastomys natalensis
ACAGTCGAAGACTTAGGTTACCCAATTTACAATGCATTATATACATTAATATAGAGTGTGTGGCATTCATGTAGTGATAAACATGTAGATAATTGAGGGGATGTTCAATTTACTCTAAAATTGCAAGGTTGGTTCATTATTCTATAACAAATGGATATAATCTACCACATTAACAGCATAAAAAAATCACAATCCTATCAATTGGCATCAAAGAATTATTTGAGGAAAGTCAAAATGTATTTCTGATTACTAATTTATTACTAGTCAATTAACATTTGGCAAACAGAAATGAGTCTTTTCAATGAATGCTGCTGAAATTGTTGGGCATGTAACAGAAAAGCAGACAATCCCAAACCTCCCTAACATTGTATTTTATAAAACCTTAAATAGATCATCAATCTAGTACATCAAAATTAAAAACATATCACTTTGACTCTTTTGAAGGAAACATTGAAGAAAATTTCCCAAAAGCTCAAGTTAGGCAAAGAGATCAATATACTGATGATAAGAGTTAATAGATGGGATTTACTCAAAAAAACAATTCTTTGCTATTCAAAACAATCATAAAAACATGAAAGAAACTCTTAAAACTGGGGAAAATACATTTCTAATAGCATATCTGACAAAGACATCTTACTTTGAACATACAAAGGAATCCAACTAGAACCTGAGTGAAAGGGCACACATTTGTAATACCAGTACTGGGGAAGCTCACATAACAGGATCCTGGGTTCAAGTTCAACTTAGACAAAGATAGGGATACTGTCTGTCTCAAAATGCGCGCACACACACACACCACACACACACACACACACACAAACACCTGGAGGAATGAGATTAGAAAAAGAGTAACAAACAAACAAACAAAAAAAGAAAGGACCTGAAAAGAACCTTTACGCCTGACCCTGGTTCTTTTGCCTGGGGCAGACTCTTAGCTGGTCTGCTCCTGTGGAAACACTGGACCCTGAGACAACCTAGAGGACCTTCTGCATCCAGAGCAGAGGACACTTAGCTGGTCTGTGCCTTTGGAAACATCTGATCCTGAGACATCCTAGAAGATCTACTGCATCCAGAGCAGAGGGAGCTTAGGATCTCAGGAACACAGAGATATCTGGAATCCGAGGAGATCTGACACAAGCAAGATAACTGGAAAGACAGACTCCAGTCAGACACAGTGAGCACAGGTAACACTAGAGTCAACCAGATGGCGAAAGGCAAGCACAAGAACACAAGCAACAGAAACCAAAGTTACCTGACATCATCAGAACCCAGTTCTCCCAACAGAGCAAGCCCTGGATACCCCATCACACAGGAAAAACAGGACTCAGAATTAAAATCACTTCTCATGATGATGATGGAAGATTTTAAGGACATAAGTAACTCCCTTAAAGAAATACAGGAGAACACAGGTAAACAGGTAGAAGCCCTTAAAGAGGAAACACAAAAATCCTTTAAAGAATTGAAAGAGAACACAGGTAAATAAGTAGAAGCCCTTAAAGAGGAAACACAAAAATCCTTTAAAGAATTGCAAGAAAAAACAATCAAACAGATGAAGGAACTGAACAAAACCATCCAGGACCTAAAAATGGAAATAGAAACAATAAAGAAATCTCAAACGGAGACTACTCTGGAAATAGAAAACATAGGAAAGAGATCAGGAGTCATAGACGCAAGCATCACCAACAGAATACAAGAGATAGGAGAGAGAATCTCATGCGCAGAAGATACCATGGAAAACATTGACACAACAGTCAAAGAAAATGCAAAATGCAAAAGGCTCCTAACCCAGAACATCGAGGAAATCCAAGACACAATGAGAAGACCAAACCTAAGGATAATAGGTATAGATGAGAGTGAAGATTCCCAATCTAAAGGGCCAGTAAATATCTTCAACAAAACTATAGAGGAAAATTTCCCCAACCTAGATAACGAGATACCCATAAACATACAAGAAGCCTACAGAACACCAAACAGACTAGACCAGAAAAGAAATACCTCCCGTCACATAATAATCAAAACACCAAATGCACAAAACAAAGAAAGAATTTTAAAAGCAGTAAGAGAAAAAGGTCAAGTAACATACAAAGGCAGAACTATAAGAATTACACCAGACTTTTCACCAGAGACTATAAAAGCCAGAATATCCTGGTCTGATATCATACAGACCCTAAGGGAACACAAATGCCAGCCCAGACTGCTGTACCCAGCAAAACTCTCAATCACTATACATGTAGAAACCAAGATATTCCATGACAAAACCAAATTCGCACAATATCTTCCCACAAACTCAGCACTTCAAAGGATAATTGATGGAAAACGACAACACAAGGAAGGAAACTAAAACCTAGAAAAAGCATGGAAGTAATCTTCCAACAACCCCAAACAAAGATAACTACACAAACATAATTCCACCTCTAATAACAAAAATAATAGGAAACAACAATCATTTTTCCTTAATATCCCTCAACATCAATGGACTCAATTCTCCAGTAAAAAGACGTAGACTATCAGACTGGATACATAAACAAGACCCAGAATTTTACTGCATACAAGAAACGCACCTCAGTGACAAAGACAGACATTACCTCAGAGTAAAAGGCTGGAAAACAGTTTTCCAAGCAAATGGACCCAAGAAACAAGCTGGAGTAGCCAATCTAATATCAAATAAAATAGACTTTCAACCAAAAGTAATCAAGAAAGATAAGGAAGGACATTTCATACTCATCAAAGGAAAAATCTACCAAGATGAACTCTCAATTCTGAACATCTACGTTCCAAATGCAAGGGCACCCACATACATAAAAGAAACTTTACTAAAGCTCAAAGCACACATTGCACCTCACACAATAATAGTGGGAAATTTTCACACCAGGCTCTCTCCAAAGGACAGATCTTGGAAACAGAAACTAAACAAAGACACAATGAAATTAACATAAGCTATGAACCAAATGGATTTAACAGATATCTATAGAACATTTCATCCTAAAGCAAAATAATATACCTTCTTCTCGGCACCTCATGGTACCTTCTCCAAAATAGACCATATAATTGGTCACAAAACAGTCCTCAACAGATACAAAAAGATTGAAATAATCCATTGCATCCTATCAGATCACCACGGATTAAGGCTGGTCTTCAATAATGACAAAACCAGGGGAAAACCCACATGCATGTGGAAACTGAACAATGCTCTTCTCAATGACTTTGTCAAAGAAGAAATAAAGAAAGATATTAAACACTTCCTAGAATTTAATGAGAATGAGGAAACATCATACCAGAACTTGTGGGACTCCATGAAAGCATTGCTAAGAGGAAAACTCATAGCTCTAAGTGCCTACAAAAAGAAATTGGAGAGAGCACACATTAACAACTTGACAGCACACCTGAAAGCTCTAGAACAAAAAGAAGCAAATACACCCAAGAGGAGTAGGCATCAGGAAATAATCAAACTCAGGGCTGAAATCAACTGAGTAGAAACAGAAAGAACTATTCAAAATAGCAACAAAACCAGGAGTTGGTTCTTTGAGAAAATCAACAAGATACATAAACCCTTAGCCAGATTAACCAGAGGGCACAGAGACAGTACCCAAATTAATAAAATCAGATCTGAAAACGGAGACATAACAACAGAAACTGAGGAAATTCAAAAAACCATCAGATCCTACTACAAAGATCTATACTCAACAAAACTGGAAAATCTGGATGAAACGGACAAGACAGAAACCAGGTACCAAAGTTCAATGAGGAGCAAATAAATCATCTAAACAATCCCATAACCCCTAAAGAAATAGCAGCAGTCATTAAAAGTCTCCCCACCAAAAAAAGTCCAGGACCAGATGGTTTTAG
This sequence comes from Mastomys natalensis, assembly GCA_021653895.1. Classification (NCBI taxonomy): domain Eukaryota; kingdom Metazoa; phylum Chordata; class Mammalia; order Rodentia; family Muridae; genus Mastomys; species Mastomys natalensis. The sequence goes on from JAJTUV010002741.1 coordinate 3,847, forward strand.
TGCAGAATTCTATCAGACCTTCAAGGAAGACCTAATACCAATTCTCTTCAAATTATTCCACAAAACAGAAACAGAAGGAACACTACCCAATTCGTTCTATGAAGCTACAATCACACTCATACCTAAACCTCACAAAGACCCAACAAAGAAAAAGAACCTCAGACAAATCTCTCTTATGAATATTGATGCAAAAATACTCAATAAAATTCTATCAAACTGAATCCAAGAACACATCAAAACAATCATTCATCATGATCAAGTGGGCTTTATCCCAGGAATGCAGGGATGGTTCAATATTCGGAAATCCATCAATGTAATCCACTACATAATCAAACTCAAAGAAAAAAAACCACATGATCATCTCATTAGATGCTGAGAAAGCATTTGACAAAATTCAACATCCCTTCATGGTAAAAGTCTTGGAAAGAACAGGAATTCAAGGACCATACCTAACTGATCATGGGGTTCCCAATGGAGAAGATAGAGTGAAGGCTGAAGGAGTTGAGAGGATTGGAGACACCATGAGGAAAGCAACAATACCAACCAACCAGAGCCCCCAGGGTCTAAACCACCAGCCTGGGAGCGCTTAGGAAGGGACCCATGGCTCCAGCTATATATGCAAGGGAGCTATATATAAGTGGGAGAAGAGATCCTTGGAAAAAAAAATACTCAAGGGAGCAAATATGGAGGGAGGGGGGAAATGGGATAAGGAGAGAACATCTGAAATGTAAATAAAATTTCCAATAAAAAAAATTATAATTGACCTATATAATTCAAATATTCTATAACCTACCCATTTAGAGCAATCCAATGACTTTTCATATAACAGAAGAGAATAGACATTTTTATTTTTTATTTTTCATTATTTTTAATTAATTAATTACTTAATTTATAATCCAGCCTTTGCCTTCCTTTTTGGTTCACCCTCCCACAGTTCCTCAACCCATTCTTCCTCTCCCTGTCCCTGAGAGGATGCTCCCTCACCACAAGGCCTTCCCTTCCTTAAGGCCTCAAGTCTCTCAAGGACTCAGTGCATCCTCTCCCACTAGGGTCAGACCAGGCAGTCCTCTGCTATATATATGTTGCTGGGCACAGATGAGCTCCTGTATGCTGCCTGGTTGGTGGCTCAATGTCTAGGAACTCCCAGGGTTCTGCATGAGTGGTTCAGGCTCTAAGATCATCAAGCCTTTTGACTTTAACAGCCCAAGTGTATTGGAGATGCCAATACCATAGGAAGATCACCAAGAACAGCAACTGCAGAAGAGTCAAGCTAGCAGGAGTCTAGAAGACAAGCTGTGCATGCTACAGAGGGTAGAGTCAGGAGTGATCTCAACCCTTGGAGAAGCACAGAAGATCATGAGAGACTTCCGGATACTGGGCTTTGCATTATTTACACCACTGGGAGTTTGCTTTTGTTTTGATCTGATTGTGACCATGCCTGGTTCATTTTTCTTCAACTAAGAGAGTATTTAACAATTTTGATTTTTACAGGAGGACACAGTTGAGAAATTTTGAACTTATTAAAAAAGATTTTGAATTTTTAAGAGATTGGATATCTGAAAGAGACTGTACTTTTAATTTATTTGAATTTTAAATACTGTGGGACTTTTAAAAGTTATTTATATTTTTAATGTGAGATTCATGGGACAAATGATAAAGAAAAGGTCGTGGCTTAATGGTGATATGTTTGAGTAACAACTTGACAAGGGATCAATTGTTCTGGATAGTTTTATGTAAACTTGACATAGCTAAAGTCATCTGAGAGTAAGGATCCTTAATTAAGTGCATGCTTCCATAGGATCAGGCTCTAGATACACCTGTGGGGCATTTTCTTAATTACTAATTAATGATGGAGAATGAGTTCAATTTGTATGGGCGTGGCCCATTGCTGGTGGGGTCACTACTGGTCTGGTAATTCTGGATGTTTTTTTTTTTTTTTTTAAATAAAGCAAACTGAGCAAGTCATGAGGAGCAATCCAGTAAGCAGTAACCTTCCATGGTCACTTCATCAACTCCTGCTTCAAAGTTGCTGCCCTGTTTAAGTTCTTGTTCTGTCTTCCTTAATGACAGACAGTTACCTAGAAGTATATGCTGAAATACACCCCCTGTTTTCCCAGGTTGCTTTTGGTCATAGTGTTCCATCACAGAAATAATAATACTAATTCGATAGATAAAAAGTATATCTGCCTTGAAAACATATCTGTGATAGGTTACATGTCCTCAAAGGCATCAGAGGTAGGGCTTTGTGACGTCTCAGCCACTGCTTAGCTGCCATTGGCTAGGAAGGACTGTGCTGACCAATAAAGGCTGAGGGTGTGGTCCACCATTGTCCTGACAGGTAGTTAAGCAGGGAGCTCAGAACTCCGGGGTCAGTTGGTGGAGGAGCTCACTATGGCATGCATGGCTAAGAAAGCCCTGAAGCTGGTGCTGCTGCCAGGAGATCCAGACAAAAGAAGAGGAAAACCATCACAACGACGGAGGTCTACACATTCCAACAAGAACCAGGGTGCCTCTCATCGCAAAAACAGTGCTAAGGTGAGAGGTCCCAGCTAAGCTCATTGTCCCCCTCTGAGGCCATCCCTCCCCTAAGATTTTCTCAGACCTGCTATAAATTTCTCATCTACCTCCGTCCCTTTTCTTGAAAGGGACATCCATTCATTCTTTCTCCAAAACCAGTGCCCTTGTGAATTTAGTATGTAATTATTTCAGATCCTGCGGAAACAGAAGAGCCTTTTTCAACTGTCAGCTGGAGCAAGATCGAAGCTATCTGTCAGAGCAAGATCGAAGGTATCTGTCAGAGCAAGATCGAAGGTATCTGTCCGAGCAAGGTTTCAAAAGAACTTAGTCAAGTGGCTCCATCTCTGGGTCTGGCTCTGGCCCCAGTTGCAGCTGCAGCTCCAGCTCTGGCTCCGGCTCCTGCCTTACTCATCCATAACCGAATGAATGAGACCACTGGGTACCCACCTTCAGGAGTTCCACCTTGCCCTGAAAGCCCCCAGTCCGTGGTGAAGGCATGGCCAGTTCTGTGCCCCAAGTGGGTCCAAAGACATATGAAACATCTGTGAATGGGTCTAGAAGCTGGGCATGGTCAGGATGCCTAAGGGAAAACTTCACCACATAAAAGTTGTATGATGGTGACAATAAAATCAATCAAATGAGAAAATATGTATGTTACTCTCAGTCTCTGATGGTGTAGTGGGAGTTGGTGGGGGAGGGGGGAGGTTGAGCAAGGGAAGACTGGGTAGATGATGATAAGGAACATGTGTTTCTACAAGGTTGGGAATGGGATGAGCAATCCCCTGATAGGCAGACACAGGAGGGTAAGAACTGAGGTAGCACAAAAATCCCCTGAAGCTTTATTTCACAAGGTAACAGGGAAAACCCAGGGTCTTCCTATATGTCACTAGCTAGGGCTGCAGCATAGTTTTTAGGCTATTACAATGATATGAAATGAGGTGTGGGTGTCAACTTAGGCAGACAAGATGGATCCCCAAGTGTCAACTTAGGCAGACAAGATGGATCCCCAAGTGGGGTGGTCCCTGGATAGCCCTTCCTTCAGTCTCTGCTTCATTTTGTGTCCTTGTCTTTCCTTTAGACAGGAACATTTCTGGGTTAAAAACTTTGAGATCTGTGGGTGGCCCCATCCCTCTACTGGGGACCAAGCCTATCTACTGCAGGTGGTCTCTACAGGTTGTATCACTCCTTTGTTGGGTATTTCAGCTAAAGTCATCCTGGTTTGATCCAGGGAGCCTCTTTCAAACCTGACATCTGGGACCTTCCAGTGGCTACTCCAGTTCCTCATCCTCCATTGCTACATATTTTTATTCAATTTCCTGACGCTCTGTACCTCTCTCCCATCCCCTCCAGTACCTGATCCTGTTCCCAATTTTCCTCTCCCCCTCCTCTCTCCCTCCCATATCTTCCCTAGCTCCAGATCCAGAGGTCATCCTGTTCACTGGTCTATGCAGGACTGAAACTTCCACACTCTGGTCTTCCTTCCTCCTAAGCTCCATATGGTCTATGGGTTGTTTCTTGGGCATTATGAGCTTTTGGGCTAATATCTACTAATCAGTGAGTGGATACCATGTGTGATTTTTTATGTCTGGGTTCCCTCACTCAGGAAGATACTGTCTAGTTTTATCCATTTACCTGCAAATTTCATGAAGTCATTGTTTAATAGCTGAGTAGTACTCCATTGTGTAAATGTACCACAGTTTCTGTAGCCATTCTTCTTCCTCTTCCTCTTCTTCTTCTTCCTCTTCTTTCTTCTCTTCTTCTTCTTCTTCTTCTTCTTCTTCCTCTTCCTCCTCCTCCTCCTCCTCCTCTTCATCCTCTCCTCTTCCTCCTCCTCTTCCTTCTCCCTCCTCCTCCTCTCCTCCTCCTCCTCCTTCTTCTTCTTCTTTGCAGTTAGAAAAACTGACAACAGGAGCCTGATATAGCTGTGTCCTTAGAGGTCTGCCAGAGCCTGAAATATACAGAGGCAGATGCTCACAGCTAACCATTTAGCTGATCATGGAGTTCCCAATGGAGGAGTGAGAGAGAAGACTGAAGGAGCTGAAAGGGTTTGTGGCCACATGGGGAGAGCAACAATACCAACCAACCAGAGCTCCCAGTGTCTAAACCACCAGCCTGGGAGCACTTAGGGAGGGACCCACAGCGCCAGCTGTATAAGTAAGGGAAGATAACATTGTCAGTCATAGGTGGGTGAGGAAGTCCTTGGTCCAGTGAAGGCTGGATGCCCCAGTGTGGGGGAAATCATGGGTGGGGAGGTGGGAGTGGGTGGGTGGGGGCATATTCTCATAGAAGCAGGAGGTGAGGGGATGGGATAGAGGGTTCCTGGTTGGGGGTGGGGAATGGGGGAAAGGAGATTACATCTGAGATGTAAATAAAATATCCAATAAAAAATTTAAAAAAAAAAAGAAAAGCTAAAAAATTAAAAATAAATAAATCTTTAAAAAATAGAAAATGAAATAAAAATAAAAAATAAAAATAAATGAAAAAGCCTTTTGGCCTGGGGCGGACCTGCAGCTGGTCTGCTCCTGTGGAAACACCGGATCCTGAGACATCCTAGAGGGACTCACTGCACCTAGAGCAGAGGGTAAGACACCTTGCCCAATACCCAAAGCCCAGAGTTACAACTGGGAGCCAGGTGGGGCTTAAGGAACTAGCAGGCACCCAAAGCCCACCCCTCCAGACTATAACTTCCCTTGCGCGGGAGCCTGATCCTTTGGCCTGGGGCGGACCTGCAGCTGGTCTGCTCCTGTGGAAACACTGGATCCTGAGACATCCTAGAGGGACACACTGCACCCAGAGCAGAGGAGCAGAGGACACTTAGTGGGTCTGCGCCTGTGGAAAATCGGATCCTGAGACATCCTAAAAGACCTACTGCATCCAGAACAGAGGGAGCTTAGGATCACAGGAACACAGAGACATCTGGAATCCGAGGAGATCTGACACAAGCAAGATAACTGGAAAGACAGACTCCAGTCAGACACAGTGAGCACAGGTAACACTAGAGCCAACCAGATGGCGAAAGGCAAGCGCAAGAACACAAGCAACAGAAACCAAAGTTACCTGACATCATCAGAACCCAGTTCTCCCACCATAGCAAGCCCTGGATACTCCATCAACAGGAAAAAAAAAGGACTCAGAATTAAAATCACTTCTCATGATGATGATGGAGGATTTTAAGAAGGACTAAGTAACTCCCTTAAAGTAATACAGGAGAACACAGGTAAACAGGTAGAAGCCCACAAAGGGAAACACAAAAATCCTTTAAAGAATTGAAAGAGAACACGGGTAAACAGGTAGAAGCCCTTAAAGAGGAAACACAAAAATCCTTTAAAGAATTTCAAGAAAACACAACAAAACAGGTGAAGGAATTGAACAAAACCATCCAGGATCTAAAACTGGAAATAGAAACAATAAAGAAATCTCAAAGGGAGACTAGGTGGAGATAGAAAACATAGGAAAGAGATCAGGAGTCATAGATGCAAGCATCACCAACAGAATACAAGAGATAGAAGAGAGAATCTCTGCACAGAAGATACCATGGAAAACCTCGACACAACAGTCAAAGAAAATGCAAAATGCAAAAAGCTCCTACACAGAACATTCAGGAAATCCAAGATGCAATGAGAAGACCAACCTAAGGATAATAGGTATAGATGAGAGTGAAGATTCACAATCTAAAGGGCCAGTAAATATCTTCAACAAAATTATAAAGGAAAATTTCCCCAACCTAAAGTACAAGACACCCATAAACATACAAGAAGCCTACAGAACACCAAAACAGACTAGACCAGAAAGAAATACCTCCCGTCACATAATAATCAAAACACAAATGCACAAACAAAGAAAAAATACTAAAAGCAGTAAGGGAAAAAGGTCAAGTAACATATAAAGGCAGACCTATAAGAATTACACCAGACTTTTCACCAGAAACTATAAAAGCCAGAAGATCCTGGTCTGATATCATACAGACCCTAAGGGAACACAACTGCCAGCCCAGACTGCTATACCCAGCAAAACTCTCAATCACTATAGATGGAGAGAAACCAAGATATTCCATGACAAACCAAATTTGCACAATATCTTCCCACAAACCCAGCACTTCAAAGGATAATTGATGGGAAAACGCCAACACAAGGAAGGAAACTACAACCTAGAAGAAACATGGAAGTAATCGTCCAACAACCTCCCAAAAAAAAAAAAAAAAGGTAGCTACACAAATATAATTGCACTCTAATAACAAAAATAACAGGAAGCAAACAATCATTTTTCCTTAATATCCTTAACATCAATGGACTCAATTCTCCAATAAAAAGACGTAGACTATCAGACTGGATACATAAACAGGACCCAGAATTTTGTTGCATACAAGAAACGCACCTCAGGGACAAAGACAGACATTACCTCAGAGTAAAAGGCTGGAAAACAATTTTCCAAGCAAATGGTCCCAAGAAACAAGCTGGAGTAGCCATTCTAATATCAAATAAAATCGACTTTCAACCAAAAGTAATCAAAAAGATAAGGAAGGACCCTTCATACTCATTAAAGGAAAAATCTACCAAGATGAACTCTCAATTCTGAACATCTATGCTCCAATGCAAGGGTACCTACGTACATAAAAGAAACTTTACTAAAGCTCAAAGCACACATTGCACCTCACACAATAATAGTGGGAGATTTTAACACCCCGCTCTCTCCAATGGACAGATCGTGGAAAACAGAAACTAAACAAAGACACATTGAAATTAGCAGAAGTTATGGACCAAATGGATTTAACAGATATCTATAGAACATTTCATCCTAAAGTAAAAGAATATACCTTTTTCTCAGCACCTCATGGTACCTTCTCCAAAATAGACCGTATAATTGGTCACAAAACAGTCCTCAACAGATACAAAAAGATTGAAATAATCCCCTGCATCCTATCAGATCACCACGGACTAAGGCTGGTCTTTAATAATGACAGAACCAAGGGAAAACCCACATCCATGTGGAAACTGAACAATGCTCTACTCAATGATGACTTTGTCAAGGAAGAAATAAAGAAAGAAATTAAACACTTTCTAGAATTTAATGAAATGAGGAAACATCATACCAGAACTTGTGGGACTCCATGAAAGCAGTGCTAAGAGGAAAACTCATAGCTCTAAGTGCCTACAAAAAAATTGGAGAGAGCACACATTAACAACTTGACAGCACACCTGAAAGCTCTAGAACAAAAAGAAGCAAATACACCCAAGAGGAGTAGGCGTCAGGAAATAATCAAACTCAGGGCTGAAATCAACCGAGTAGAAACAGAAAGAACTATACAAAATATCAACAAACCAGGAGTTGGTTCTTTGAGTAAATCAACAAGATAGATAAACCCTTAGCCAGATTAACCAGAGGGCACAGAGACAGTACCCAAATTAATAAAAATCAGATCTGAAAAGGGAGACATAACAACAGAAACTGAGGAAATTCAAAAAATCATCAGATCCTACTACAAAGGCCTATACTCACAAAAACTGGAAAATCTGGATGAAATGGACAATTTTCTAGACAGATACCAGGTACCAAAGTTAAATGAGGAGCAAATAAACCATCTAAACAGTCCCATAACCCTAAAGAAATAGCAGCAGTCATTAAAAGTCTCCCCACCAAAAAAAGCCCAGGACCAGATGGTTTTAGTGCAGAATTCTATCAGACCTTCAAGGAAGACCTAATACCAATTCTCTTCAAAACTATTCCCATCACTTTCTTTAGGTAAGTCTCTTACTTTAGGAAAGTATCTTTTTTTTTTTTTTTTTTTTTAGATAGCATTGGATAGAATGGAAATAGTGACAAGACTTTATTACCCAGCATACGTTGTAGCTGGGGTTGAGCAATGCAATGTAAAGGGAGGTTGCTGGGCCAAGTGTTCATGAAGTCCTTTTAGAAGCTGATAGAAACTATTACCTGCTTTTTGCTTCCTCTTTCTATCCTGCTTTCTGGAGTTAATAGATGCCCTGTAATTTTCTTCTACCTTGACAACTGCAATGCTATTCAGTCCGTTAAATGTCATTAAAAATGTTACTGGCTTGTACAACTATTTACTTAAATGATCATTAATTCTTTCAAATGAAAAAATAGTATATGTGTTTAATGCCTCATTTGATTGGTTTTCACAAATCTCTACATTTTCAAAACTGTAATATAGACTTGTATTATGGACTCTTTTCTTTTTTTTCCTTTCTCTTTTTTTACTCAATTCTTATGTAGCCCAGTTTGGCTTGAACTCACAATGTAGTCAAGGATAATCTTCAATCCTGCCACACCCACTCCCCCAGTGCTGGGATCACAGGTGTGCACCACCTTGCCCCAGTTTTATTCAGTTCTGGAGATCAAACCCAGGGCTTCATTAATGCTAAGCAATCATTTGGCCAATTGAGCTACAACCCCAGTCTATGTTTGGGCACTCTTATAATCTGTGTTTTCTCTTTGTTTGTTTCCTCTGCTAAGGGAATACAAATCTAGAAGTGGACTTCGATAAGCCACAATTATCTTAACATCCACATGCTCACCGTAGAAATGTAATCCAGGAGGCAAATCCGTGCCTGGAGCATTATAGCTCTAACAAGAAACCATCATTGCTTAGTCACACAGTTGAAAAATGTCAATCCTATCAACTTGGAAACTATATGTAAGAATTCCAGTGGCTAAGAAAATATGAATCATGAGGGCTGGGAAAGAAAAACTGGATTACATTTATATGATATTTTTTTAAAAACCTATTATATGTGTGGGTGCCTTACACATCATTTGATACTGAGTTAGGTCTAGAGATAAAGCCTCCCAGGACAAGTAGTTAAATATGTTTTATTACTTAACTTCTAAGAACTTGGGAGCCAATGTGAAGCTGTAATTCAAGGCTGGATTTCTAATCTCTGCTCTCATTTTCAAACACATGTTAATTTACCAGAACACAAGATCTTTTATCCATCTATAAAAATACATCCTAAATATTCAAGTTTTCCAAAGAGTGCATTTGAGCTGCCAAACACCTAGAACTACCAATAGGGGGAAAATCCTCCTTCACGGGCATTGCAAAAGCCACGGGCAGCTTCTCACTGAAAGTTGCCTCATCACATTTTCCAGAAATGCCCCCAAATGTTTATTTTGGTTTAAAGGGATAAAAATTGCTTGTTGGTTACTATAATGTGTGCTTGTGTCAAACTGAATACCAGCCCTTGAGAGTTTCTTACTGCACATTAATGAATAAGAAGCAGCAATCCCATGGACCAATTCAATGTTTGTGAATGTGTATATACAGCCAAAACAGATGGTCCTGGAGCCAGAATTAAAACAGTCAATACCTGAAAACTAGGCAACTTTCTGTGTAACATCAGCTTCTTTCATACAAAGCCAAAAGTTTAAAACATACAAAACTCTAGAAGATGGAAGTACATAAGAATTTGTGTGGCTAGGATCTGTAGTAGATAGTTTTGAGACCAAATATTACCTTATTGAACAGGATCTCATCTGGAAATAGAAACCATCCTCAGCTGAAGTCTGTAATGAACACTGATCAAGGAGACCCTAGATGGAGGTGTGGGCAGGGTTGACATGTCAGAGTACCCAGGAACATGGCAAACACTTGCTCTCCTGATGCAGAAAGGGGAAGAAGGAAAATAAAACCAAACTACGTTATGACCTCCAGTAAGAGCTGGAGATATGGACAAAGGACTAGTTATAATTGTAAAGGGAGACCAACTTCCCCTATCCCCAGTGTCTTCCAATCTCCTGTGGTGACTCCCACTGGCCAAATCCAAACAGAATCCCAAAACTAAAGGCAAAGGGATCAGGACACCGAGCAGGGACCCACATGGGCCAGGGTAAAGACAAGGGATTAAAATGGGATATCAGAGTGTCACAAAATATGAAAGAATAGAAAACAATGATCTCCAAAGGTTGAGTTGAGGATTAAATGAAACAATGCATATATAATATATATCACAGTCCTATCACAAGAACGGTCAATTAATGATAGCTAATGGACTTGTTTGCCTGCTTCTTTGTTTTGTTTTTAAGATAGGGTCTCATGTCAATCAAGTTGTACTGGAACTTTCTATATAGCTGAGGACCTTAAATTCCTTAGCCTCCTACCTCTTCTTCCTGAGTGCTAGGATTACCAGAATGTACCACCACCCAGCATTTATGCAGTGTTGAGAATTGAACGCAGGACATGTGCATGCCAGGCAAACACTCTTTCAACTGAGTCACATCTCCAGCTCCTACATCAACGTGTACACCTACATCTACATTGTTGTTATTGCATGCAGTATTCCTGACGTATAGTAAGTTGTGGATAGTGTAACAGTCAACATTAAGATTTATGACCTCTTGTACATGAGCCTTAAAGCTGACTCACCTAGGTGTCTTTTTTCATTAAACAATGTGAGTTTATTTGTCATAACAAGTGATGTACCAGACAGCAGCTTCTTCTTGTGTAAGGCTATACACTGGCAAAAATCCATTTGAAAAATGAAATACAAATCAATGAATGTGAAGGAATACCCCTCCCCAAAAAAGAACTAGGAAAAAGAATATGCCAAAGGCCCAAATTGAAGAGTCCAGATCTTTTTTCAGAGCATTTGATTATAATTCCAAGTCTTCACATTAAAATTTCTACATTGCTGAAAACAAATACAGCCACTGAAGCAAACAGCCTGTCTTGAATACAAACACATACACACAGGAAATGTATGGTTCTATTAGATTGGTAGCTGGTTTTTGGTTTTTGATTTTTGAGTCACAGTTGTCCAAGAGATTTCTCAAACATCTTTGGCTATTGCTGTTGCCCTTGGTTACTTCTAAAGATGGAAGGAAACTTCCTATTGGTGGAGACACAATGAACTTCAGACACATGCCTCAGACACTCATGTGCTAAACCTAACTTGAAAGTCCCTGAGGAAAGCTACGTGCTACCAGAAGGCACCATGCATGCTTCCAAAGAAGGGAATTATCCAATGGTTATACTGATCTATGATACCTATGGACCACAACAATGACAAACAGGGCATGATAGCCCCTAAGGCTGAAGTAGTGCTATGTATACCTTGGCAGTAACCAATGGAACTATAGAAGTATTAAAAGGCGCGGGGGCGGGGTGGGGATCATGCCCGATACTGGAAACTTTGCTAGCTACCCAGGGTTTGTGAAGTCTTTTATCTTGTGGTGGTACACACTGGTAGGATTTGTTGAAGGAGGCAGAGGCGGGAGGGTCACCATTAAGTGTCCAAATCATTACAGGTAGGTTCATAAAACATTCATGTATCCTACCATCTTCAGTTTCAAAATTCTTCCCCACCTGCCTTTGATGTCTGAAGTTCTTCTCCAAAAGAACATAGCTTTTCTTTCTATTGCTGAAATGAAGACATGAGGGGAAAAGTGCTCTTGGGTTAAGATCTTGTTGGCCAAGAGTTCAAATGCTTCCTGAGAAGCAAGTGTTGGTGGAGGAAGAAGGGGTGAAGGCCCTGCTGAGACCCATGGAGGCAGGAGCAATGGCAATGTCCCCCAACAGCCCTACCAGGGACAGGCTGCCACAAAGCCTTTGCTGAATTAAGAGGGTTGTGATTGATGGCAGTCCAAGTAGTACAGTTGGAGGGACTAGAACACCTTTGACTTGGGGAAGGGTCAGTGCCAACAAGTCAGTTCCATGTGTGGCCATTAAAAGACGAAGCCAGTACAGAAAACTGAAATGGAACTTTAGTTGTATCCTGGGCATGATAATGTAGAGATGTAAATATAGTAATATATATTGATGGAGGTAGAGACATTTGGATGTCTGATTGGACACAATATATATACAATATAGAAATGAAACACTAAATATACAGAATTCTTTTATTCTCTAAGCCATATGAACATGTCATAAAACTGCTTATTAAATCATTTATTAAATAGTCCTATTTTTTCGTACAATATTCTGATTAGTTTCCTCCCCTCACCTCCTCCAAGATCCTCCCCACCAAATCCTCTCAACCAAAGCCACATGTACTTATTTTTAGCAAATCTTTAGTAGAGTCTTTCCTTCCCTCCTCCCTCTTCCCTTTCTTCCTTCTTTCCTTCCTTTCTCCCCCTTCCTTCTTTCCTTCCTTCCTTCTCTCCTCCCTTCCTTCTTTCCTGCCTTTTTCTTTATTTCCTTCTTCTTTTCCCCATTGAGATATGTTCTTATATAGCTCAGGCTGGTTAAACTCTCTCTTCGGTCAAAGATGCCACTGAACTTCTGATCCACTGCCTCCACCTGAGTGTGGGGACTATAGGCATGTGCTATTGTGCTTATTTTACGAAAAGCTAGAGATCAAATCCAGGATTTTCTGCATGATAGGCAGGCATTCTATCAGCTGAGCTATGCTTTGTTTGTTGACACTGGCTGTTATGATTTGAAATAGGAAACAAAATCAGATTCTTCTTACAGTAGCCAGGGTTGTAGCCCGTGTATGAGGTCATGAGTTACATCCTCAAAACTACAAAGAAGTTCTAACACCTCTATGTAAATTATAATCTCAACTAGTAGGTAGTTCATTGTAATATATCCATATAGCTGATACATATTTCAGCTTTTATTAAATATTGATATTTGGAGATTTTCTGAATCTCATAATTCTGAGATTTTTAAAATATCTAACATTTACTTTTCATGCCTTAATGTTGAAAATCATATGGTCGAAGTACATTGGTATACTTGAAATCATCATTTATATGAAACCAATCACACTGTACAAAATTTGATGCCTTGATGTTTTCATTTTTTGGTGTATGATGTGTTTGAGTGTGTGAGTGCAGGCATGTGTTGTACATGTGTCAAGGCCAGAGGGCAAACTCCAGTGGTGGTCCTTGACCTCCATCTTATTTGAGGCAAGGTCTCCTGTTGTTTCCTACAGTGCACACGAGGCTAGCTGGTCTGTGGGCTTCTGGAAAGCCTCCTGTATTTACCTCCCGTCTCACCTCAGCAGCACTGGAGTTATAGAGACACTACGAATTCTCCATTATATCGAGTCTGGGGAACTCTAGTCCTCAAGCTTGGAAAATCTGGCCATGATTTCTTAATGGTTTCTTTTTTAAATGTGTTCTTCTTCAATCCAAATAGATTTGCAAACATTTGATCAAATTTCAGTTTCAATAGTATGTCCTAATTTTTCATTTCCATAATATCCCTCCACCTCTTTTATGCTTCAATTTATTTTTTATACACATAACTTTGTTCATTGGAACTCCGGACTTTGTGCATGTCACGCAAGCACTCTACCACCTGAGACAAATCCCAGCGTCCAGAAAGTAAAACTCTTTTAGGATTTTTGTTTTTGTTTTTGTTTTTCTTTTTCTTTTTCAAGACAGGGTTTCTCTGCATAGCCCTGGCTGTCCTGGAACTCACTCTGTAGACCAGGCTGGCTTCGAACTCAGAAATCCACCCGCCTCTGCCTACCAAGTGCTGGGATTAAAGGCGTGCACCACCATTGCCTGGACTCTTTTAGGATTTTTGAGGCAGACATTCTGTTGCGTAGGCAAAAACTGACAAACTAGACATGAGTGGGTGTGGAGATCTGCCAGTGCAAGATTTAATTTGTCAATTCTGGAATTTGAATTTTAGATCCTTCCACAGGTGAAAATTTATTCTTTTTTGCTTCAGCAGCTGAGCATAATTAAAGAGTGGGTCAGAGTTGCCCCTTCTGCCCAGGGAGTAATCTCTGGTTTGCCTGATTTAGTATTTTATTACATCATCTGAAGAGAATTGAATACAGTGCTTTATTTCCAAATTAGACTATCCATAAACCTTTCCAAAATGTTGGCTAAAGCACCGTTATTTTTAATAGGCAATAAAGTTTTCCTGAAAATGTTTGTCTCTTAAATAACTTTTAGCATACTAAACTATACCATTTGGTTCTATTATATTCCCCAAACTCATTAAACCATATTCAGTCTGAAATTTCATAATCAAAAATAACATTATGTTAGAAGAGACAGAAATTGTAACTACTCTGATTTGGCCATTACACACACACACACACACACACACACACACACACACACATGCACGCACGCACATGCACATGGAAAATTATCATATGTATAGTATTATGTACCAATCAAAAATTAAAGATATGGTTTTGCATTTTGTAGTTTTTGGAGGATGTTTTCCCCTGAGACAAGGTTTCTCTGTTTAACAGCCCTGGCTATCCTGGAACCTACTTTGTAGACCAACCTGGCCTCAAACTCACAGAGGTCTCCCTGCCTCCGCCTCCGCCTCCGCCTCCGCCTCCGCCTCCGCCTCCGCCTCCGCCTCCCGCCTCCGCCTCCGCCTCCGCCTCCGCCTCCGCCTCCGCCTCCGCCTCCGCCTCCGCCTCCGCCTCCAAAGTGCTGGGATTAAAGGCATGCCCAGCAGGGAAAAAAATAGTTTTACATGAAACAGTTTGAGTACTTTTGGTAATCACTAGGATCTTTTGTTTTTCTCCTTTTTGCCAAATGCTTTTCTTAAGATTATTTTCTCATTTTGCTAAATACATTTTTTTTCCTCTTGCTTTGAGACAACAACGTATCTTGTACCAAGGCTAGCCCGGAACTCACTATAGTGGAAGATGCCCTTGAACTTCTGATTCTCCCACCTTTACCTTCTGGAATGATAGACACTTAACCTTAACTCTAGATTTCATGAATACGCTCATTCATAACAATATTATTTTTCCTTTGAAATTCTCATTAAAATTTCCTTTCTTAAGTTGGGCACACTAATGCTCACCTGTAATCCTAACCCTTGGGAGGTAGAAGCAAGATGAGGAATTTCAAGCCTATCTTCTGCTACACAGTAAATTCAAAGCCAGCCTGAAGCTCATGAGACCCTGTCTCAAAGAGGAAAAAAAAGAAATCCTGAATATTTTGATATTTGTGTAGGCAGTAAACAGTATTATAGATTTTATTGTGCTTCTAAATGTTTTTCATTTGCTTTGTTGACATTTTGATCAAATTGGCAGTGGGGCATTAAAAATATATTTGGAAAGAGAGCATGAGAATGATAGAGGCCACACTATGCTGTGAACTGGCTTTGGTGAGAATCAGGTCTTTAACCCCCTGGTGGGAGTAGTTGCAGAGACTTCCTAGGAGCTGAAGAAAAGGTGCACTGCTTTGAATGATGGATGGGAGGCTAGGTGTGAAGATCATAACTTAATGATGCTACATGGACCAGGACTGGGGGAAAATGTCTGTGTCATGAAGGGAAAGAGAATTTGATGTGAAAGATTGGTATTCCAGCTGAAGAAAAGCCATAAGGGAGACTGGGGTTAAAGGTGCAGGAGGAACCAGAAGGGTGAACCCCAAAGTCCATGCGGTAGGAAAGTGGACACTCCTCAGAAGAGTAAGAAAGACTGAGAATAGGATGGAGAGGGACTTTGTCTGACCAGGACCATGGATCACGAAGGGCAGGGCTTTCTATCTTGCTTCTGTTCTCAGTATAGGATGAGGAGGCGACATCCTGGAAGAAGAGGGCTTTCCTGTGTTCTAAAACTTGAGCAGTTACTCTGGACGGTGGAAAAAGAGGATATGGTCACTAAGTTTGAGATTGTGAAGCTAAAGATTTTAATGTTCCGGACAAGTGCTTCTAACTAGTTCTATCCTAGCTTTTGCCAAGCTGTGATGTCATTATGTAGCAAATTAAGACTATGCAGCCTATATTTTGTGCCCAGGATTTTCTCCTTCCATTTAATGCTGTTTCCTTCATAGTGGCTATATAAGAGTGGGGTGCATGGGTGTGTAAAACATCTGAATTAAGAATTTGGCCAGTATACAGGCTAAGAGGAGCCCAGGAGGCCCTTCATCAACCTTACAACATCATGAAACCCTAAACCATTCTACTTGGGCTGTTTGTCAACCAAGCATAGACAATCAAGTCATCAACCCCAGGAACCCTTTCCCTAAAGCCTTAGGCATCACTGAATTCTCTAAAGTTATCCTATGAATTTTTCCTTTGGTTGCAAACATATTAACCACCCCTAAATTCTAATTTTTAAAGTTGCTGTTCCAAGTTCAGTCCCTCAAACACTTACCAAGTCCAAATGGATGTGATCTCCTTCAGAGGGACAAGATTTCATTCCAGGCTTTTGTGCTGTCCAGACTTTCTCAGTTTGCCAATAGCCTTCTTTCCTACCATAAGCAGTCCCTACCCTTGTCATGAGATGGACTCTACAAGCCATGCCACCAAGCTTTCCAGCCAGATCCACCCAGAAGATTCACTCTGACAGGTGCTTCTCAATAGCAGCAGTCCCTCAAATCTGGGCAGTGCTAGAAGTGGCCTGTTGACCAATTCTCCTGTGCCCATGCTCCAGGATAATCATGCCCTCCCTCCTCTCTAGTTATGCTTGAGTCCTGACCTCCAGGATTGCACCTAGCCTAGCAAACTCATTTCAGGCAGGGAAGCCTCAAACTCCTCAGCCTCTCAAACATTGGAGGGGGTGGCATTTGTACAACATGTACTTCCTCCCTCTGTCCCCAGCATTCTCTCAGCCTCTGGAGGCATGGAGGCCCCCTAGCTCCCTAGGCATTTGGCAATGAAGTATGTATTTGTTTCAGTAAGCTGGTTCTCCAAATAACAGGATCTAGGCCCTCCAACCAAGCACTTTCTTCCCAAGAGACAAACTCAAACAGTGTAGAATAAAAAGATGCCATGTCTTCTGAGTGGCTCAGTGAGTAACAGGCTTTGCATGCAAGTCTGATGACCTGAGTTTGATCCCACATAAAGGTGGAAGGAGAGAAGCAACTACACAGAGTTGTTCTATTACCTCCATATGCATGCCATGCATGTGCATCTTCACACACACACACACACACACACACACACACACACACGCTAATGAACAAATAAAAGATGAAGAAAGAAAGAAGGAAAGAAGGAAAAAGGAAGGAATGAAGCTAACATGTTATTATGGTTGGTTTTAATGTCAATTTGATCATCTGAGTAGGAAGCCTCACTTGAACAATTGTCCTGACTGCCTTAATTGATGCAGGAAGACCCACCCCAGTTGTAAGATGCACTTTCTGATAGAAGTCCAGATAAAAAGGATACAGCTTACTTGCTCTATCCACCGAGTTGATTTACTCTATTGCTGATTCATTTGCCTATAGCAGAACCGGACTTTATGGACTCAGCAATAAGAATGCCTCATGAACCTTCCAAGTTTGTGGCTCCAGATTAGTACTGTTGAGACACCCAGCCTAGAAGACATGTCAACTACTCAGCCACTGTGGGAATACCCCAAATGCTAAGGAACCCAGCTGCAAGCACTGAACAAGCTGGTAAGCAACACTCCCCCATGGCCTCTGATTCAGTCCCTGCATCCGGGTTCCGGCCTTGAGTTCTTACCCTGACTTGCCTCCATGATGGACTGTGATTACGACATGTAAGCTAAACAAACCCTTTCCTCCACAAGTTGGTTTTGGTAGGTGTTTTATCGTAGTGATAGAAGGCAACAGTGACATATGCTTGTCCCCATCTATATGTCCTTGCCATCAGGCAAGACTCAAGCCAGATGCCACCTCTTCGCTGCAGCCTTCGTTCATGTTGGTGAATAAATGTTTACTTCTCTAAACAGATAGAGTTTCACTGGTGCTTTGAATTCATTTATTCATTCATTTAATTAATATTTATCAAGAGTCTTTTGGAACCTGGTTCTGCTCCAAGTTCTAGAATTCAAAAATGAAAGTGCAAATCCTGTACCTCAAAGAAATTTCCAAAGTAACCAAAGCTTTATTCACATAGGACAGCTGTTGAGAAACTAATAGGTCTCAACCCCTTTGACTGTCGCATACCAGATATCCTGCATAGCAGATGTTTTACATTATGATTCATAACAACAGTGAAATTTCAGTTATGAAGTAGCAATGAAATCATTTTATGGCTGGAGTCACCACAACATGAGGAACTGTATTAAAGGGTCCCAACATTAGGAAGGTTGAGAGCCACTGATGTAGGACCTAATATTTAAAAAATTATTGTGTGTAGCTGTGATTGTATTCAGCAGCAGAGCTCTTATGTAGCATGCTTCAGGCTCTGGATGTGAGCACCACAAAAGTAAAATAAATAAATTAGGCTTGGGGGGACAGCTCAGTCAGTAAAGTGCTTGCCATGAAAACATGAGAGTCTGGCTAGAATCCTCAGAACTGCCCCCCCCCACAACACACACATACAAATGCCAGGCCTGGTGACATATGCTTTTAATCCCAACCCAAAAACTGAAACGTGCAGGTCCTAGAGTTTACTAGCCAACAAGCCTGGCTTAATTGGTGAGCTATAGGCCAATGAGAGACCATATCTCAAAGGATATGGATGATGGTCCTGAGGATGATACCAGAGATTGTTCTCTGGCCTCTACATGTGTTCCCACTTATACATGTGCACCCACTTGCACACAAATATACACAAACATGTACATACATACAAAAATAAATAAGGAAACAGAGCCCTGAACTTTAAAACCAATAAAAAGAAATAAAAATTCCAAGTTCAGGTTTTAATGCTGTGTGGTAGATAGTTGTAAGGGTTAAGAGTATGTATGCTGTCTGCCTATCTTAGATAGGGTTTTACTGCAGTGAACAGACACCATGAGCAAGGCAACTCTTTTATTTGTTTTCTTTTC
Source organism: Mastomys natalensis (assembly GCA_021653895.1). NCBI lineage: Eukaryota > Metazoa > Chordata > Mammalia > Rodentia > Muridae > Mastomys > Mastomys natalensis. The sequence goes on from JAJTUV010002741.1 coordinate 23,001, forward strand.
ATTTATTGAATATTTTCTTTATTACATTTCAAATGTTATCCCCTTTCCGGGTTCCCCCCAAATCCCCCTATCTTATCCCCCCTCCCCCTGCTTCCATGAGGGTGTTCCTCTACCCACCCACCCACTCCCGCCTCCCCACCCTCAAATTCCCCTACACTGGGGTATCAAGCCTTCACAGGACCAAGGGCCTCTCCTCCCATTGATGCCCAACAAGGCCATCTTCTGCTACATATGCAGCAGGAGTCATGAGTCCCTCCATGTGTATTCTTTGGTTGGTGGTTTAGTCCCTGGGAGCTCTGGGGGTTCTGGTTGATATTATTGTTCTTCCTATGGGGTTGCAAACCCCTTCAGCTCCTTCAGTCCTTTCTCTAAGTCCTCCACTGGGGACCCTGTGTTCAGTCCAATGGTTGACTGCAAACATCCACCTCTATATATGTCAGACTCTGGCAGAGCCTCTCAGGAGACAGCTATATCAGGCTCCTGTCAGCAAGCACTTCTTGGCATCCACAATAGTGTCTGGATTTGGTGCCTGTATATGGATGGATCCCCAGGTGGGGCAGTCTTTTGATGGCCTTTCCTTCAGTCTCTGCTCCACACTTTGTCTATGTATTTGATCCCGTGATTATTTTGTTCCTCTTTCTAAGAGGGACCGAAGCACCCACACTTTGGTCTTCCTTCTTTTTGAGCTTCATGTGGTCTGTGAATTGTATCTTGAGTACTCCAAGCATTTGGGCTTATATCTAATTATCAGTGAGTGCATACCATGTGTGTTCTTTTGTGATTGGGTTACCTCACTCAGGATGATATTTTCTAGTTCCATCCATTTGCCTAAGAATTTCATGAATTCATTGTTTTTAATAGCTGAGTAATATTCCATTGTGTAAATATACCACATTTTTTGTATCCATTCCTCTGTTGAAGGGCATCTAGGTTCTTTCCAGCTTCTGGCTATTATAAATGAGGCTGCTATGAACATAGTGGAACATGTGTCTTTATTATATGTTGGAGCATCTTCTGGGTATATGCAAAGGAGTGGTATAGCTGGGTCCTCAGGTTATACTATGTCCAATTTTCTGAGGAACCACCAGACTGATTTCCAGATTGGTTGTACCATCTTGCAATCCCACCAACAATGGAGGATTGCTCCTCTTTCTCCACATCCTTTCCAGCATCTGCTGTCACCTGAGTTTTTGATCTTAGCCATTCTGAATGATGTGAGGTAGAATTTCAGGGTTGTTTTGATTTGCATTTACTTGATAACTAAGGATATTGAACATTTCTTTAGGTGCTTCTTGGCCATTTGATATTCCTAAGTTGAGAACTCTTTGTGGTAGCTCTACCCATTTTTAATCGGGTTATTTGATTCTTTGAGTCTAACTTCTTGAGTTCTTTGTATATATTGGATATTAGCCCTCTATTGGATGTAGGAATGGTAAAGATCTTTTTCCAATCTGTTGGTTGGCAAGGCAACTCTTGTAAAGACAACATTTAATTGGGGCTAGCTTACAGGTTCAGAGGTTCAGTCCATTATCATCAATGTGAGAGCATGGTAGTGTTTAGGCAGGCATGATTCGGGAATAGCTGAGAATTCTACATCTTCATTTGAAGGCTGCTTGGAGAAGATTGGCTTTCAGGGAGCTAGGATGAATATCTTTCAGCCCATGCCCAAAATGACACACCTATTCCAACAAAGCCACACCTCCTCCAACAAAGCCATACCTCCTAATACTACCATTCAAACCATCACACTGCCTAAGGGTGCAGTAGTGGCATACATACCTTGGTGGTAACCAATAGCTCTCTAATTTTGACTTGAGATGCACTCAACAAGAAAGAAATCTTGCCTGGTACTGGAATATTAGTCAACTCCCTAGGGTTAGTGAAGTTATGGATGTATGAAATGTTTACAGAAAACCACAACCAATCAAAATGCAGAGTTGTGAAGCTCAATACCAATGGATACATCATCTACAAAACAACTCCAGCACCCAAGACTCAGGAAACATTGTGGAAGGGAGGGCAGACAGATCATGAGGTCAGGGAATTTGCTGTGAGACTATGACTCCTAGCAATATCAGAAAGTACACCCATAAAGTCTCACCAATATGACTGCCTAAATATGAAGCGAGCAAGGATAACACCAATAGACCTGGCAAAGTGGACACAGAAAGACCACAAAGTCTTAACCTTACACAAAATCTAAAAAATTCTGAGTTGGGGAGAAATGGTCTTCCTTGGGGAATAACACACCAATTGATTATCCAATATTAAATGGCTGGCCCTGAAATCACGCAATATAACATACATACATATACATACATAACAAGGGGACATTATACAGACTGAACAGTATATATATATATTCTTGTAACAAGAAATAATGAAAAATAGAGACTATGAATTTGAAAGAGAACTAGGAAGTATATACAGAGGAATTGGAGGGAGGGAAGGAGAAAGGATGTAATTATATTATAATCCCTTCAAATAAAAGAACTAACAAAAGAGTATGGCTTCTGACAAGTTGAATTTGTGTTTGTTTTCCTTGTTTGTTTTATTCTGGAGATTGAAGCAAGTGCCTTACCTTAACCAGACTCCTTGTTATCACCTCATATGACCTATACCCCTAAAAGTGTTTTATCAGTGACTTTCTATTATTGTTTTTGTGATCACCTTATCAGTCATGGGACTAAAAAGAGCTTAGGATGCAGAGGAACATTTCATCTTTTTTATTTTACTTTGAGACTTTCTCAATGTGGATTGGCTTGCTCACTGAATTCTGGAGTCCTCCAGGGTTAACGTGCCTTCACAAGCTGCCTAGAGCTTGACTTCAGTGCCTCGCACACATCAGAGTCTTAATAAATATCTACTGGATGAATATGAATGTGTTCACTGGGATTGGACTCAACCCTTGGGCCAATGTGATTGGTATAAAAGTTACAGGAGCCTCTCAGACCAACTCCTTAGTGGCTACCTAGCTACAGTCAAAGGAAAGGACCACACAGTAATCAAGTAAATACTGTCTCACTCAGGGTGCCACATGTTCATTCATGGCCTTACATTCATACAGATTCTCTGAGGTTTAACTTTTCTACTTCCATGATCTAAACAGATTTTCAAGGGCTGGTTACTTGGCTCTAAAGTTCACTGCGTGTACATCAGTGCTCAAAAATCCATCCTGGGAGCTGTTACTGCTTTCCTCCTCCATACCAACTTATTAAACTAATGAAAAGAGAATAAAGGAGATTACTTTTAAGGTTCATAGATGCCAGGCAACTTAGATTCCCCCCCACAGATCACATCTATTTCATTGGCATTGCCATTGAATTACTATGCAATTTTCTAGAAATTCCTCAAATTATTTAAATTTTGAGATGCATGGTTCTGAAGGGAAAATCTGTCATGCTGGTTTGAATATTGAATATTTTTCAGTGTGAAGTCCTGGCAACTCACTATTTTCAAAGTTGGACTTTGAATAAATTCTAATAAATGTTGGAGATGGAGAGCTTGCTTATTGCCAGCATCACTCAAGTATGTCATAGCAAGTTGTCTTAATATATTTTTCTTTCCTACCTTGTGTATCTCATGCCCAGTTACATTACTTTCATTACTGTCATTTTCAATATTCTTTAATCTGATTGTAAGGTATTTATTAAAATAGGATTCTATAACATATGTACAACATTAATGGCAAGTTCCTTCAGTAAATTTATACTACAGAGTATACTTTTTAAAAGGAGCATGTATTAAATTTGATGTTTGGGGCTGGGAGTATAACTTAATGATAGAGTGCTTTCTTAGCATGTATGAGGCCCAGGGTTACACTTCTTGAAACAGCCATCAAAGTTAGAATTAAATATAAGCAAGAACGTAATGTGTGCTCATAGAATGGGCTATTTTTGGAAGTAAATGAATCACAGAATTCATAGAAGAATGTTAATTAGAAGTCTTCCTATTGTAAGACTCCCAGAGATAAATTCCATTTACAAAATTCGAAACTGTTCAAGTATCAGCAGGGAGAAATAAGCATCAAAATTAAATACGGTTTGCCCTCTATCAATATCTCTTGACATTTATTTCTTTACTCCTTAGGCTGTTTATTGCTGGAAACTTCCACCATCTTCTTAAAGGGCAGTTTTGTTGGAGTACGTCTGTCCTCCAGGCATGGCAAACCTTGAGTATTGAAGAACTATGGGTCTGGCCTCAGTAAGCAACTTGCCTTTCCTAATTCAAACCCCAAACCTCAATCCTAATCCTTGCCTGTTACTGTTTTAGTGGTGACTTGCAACTGAATCCTTCGTTGCAAAGCCTCCTTCTGAGGCCACTCAAATTAAGATAATCCATAGCTCTGAAACTCTATTTCAGGCATTCTTAAACAACAATAACAACAACAACAACAATGACAACAACAATAAAAACCTCTATTCTTGATGACTTATGGGGGCAGGTTGAGGCTCAAACCAAGGGCTCCACACATAACTTTGCAAGTGATCTACTGCTGAGATACATTGCCAGCCTATGCAATGATTGGTATGTTTTCTGACTGGTCTGCCGGACTCCAACCTTTTGAGCTTTTCTTTCTAATCACACATGGCTCCCGGCTCATTCTTCCCCTCCAGAAAATATGCAGATGTGTCATTCTCCCTGTTCAGAATCATTTACTGTTGTCCCCGGACCTAAGTAAGAACAAAATCCCAAACTCTGGTAATCATAGGCTCATAATGCTTTTAGCCCTTGGCTCACAACACCCTTGAACATGGTGCCTGGTCCCAGCTGCTACATATCCACAGACGAAAAGAACTTAAGGGAGGAGGAGGAGGAAAATCATGTGGGCATTAGACTTTTACCTTTATCCTACTGAAGAGTTCAAAGTACTTCACTGCCCTTTCAAATTAACTGGAAATAGATTAGAAACAGCTTTGCTTCCCCAGGTCTTTCATTCCAGAGATAAAGTTCTTATCAGTCCAATTAGAACAAAATTCCACATATGAATGTCCTCCTATAGTTTCTAGCACACAAATTTAATTCCAGGAAGGAATTAAACCACCGATTTTTCCAGTGGGTTTCTATTGTGTTTAAGGCCAGTCAATAGGCACTGTCATGATAAACCCATCACAAGTGCACAAGGGAAGGAGGCAGTATCTCTCCTGCGTTGGACTGGGCTACAAGAGAGGCCTCAAGCTCTGCTCTGGGTCTATTCAGAATAGGGCAGATGACAGTGACCGAGTTGTTATTTAACTTTGCTGAGTTTCGGTTTTTCTCATCTGTGAATCAAGCAGACTGTCTCTAAAGATCTTTTAGCCTCATTAGAGGGGATAGCTGCTGGTGGGCAGATCAATGCAAACTTGTGCATTTACCCATGGTTTCAGTTAAGTCACTGGAAGGGGTCATTGCCTCAGAATGAACAGGTGGGCAAATCAATGTCGCTGTGTGCATTCATCCCATAGTTTTAATTCAACCACTCCAAAGTCCACTTAATCTTTAAGGCCCCCAGTGAGTGGAAGATCCTGAGAAAACAAGCAGCTACGCCCTGCTTGCCCTTCACCCCCAGACTTCTGTAAGGGCCTAAAGGGTGTTTCCCAGACCTTCAGAGAGGGAGAGTGGCCAAGTCCCTCCCTACAGGAAACAAAAACAAAAACAAAAACAAACAAACAAACAAAACAAACAAGATCAGATCAGAAAATCCCACCAATCCTTGAACTTGCCCCAATATCAGGTCACCAAATCCCTCCAGTGCCAGGTCACCCTGGAAACCCCACCCCCAACACACACACACACACCACACACACACAACACACACACACACACACACACACATACGAAGAAACCCTAAATAAAGGCTTCCTCCTGCTCAGTTCTCTGCTCTTTCTCTCCAGAGCAGAGGCAGCCACCTCCTTGGTCTTCTCCCCATAAATCTCTTGTGTGAGGTTTGTTCCGCAGTGTGACGTCGTGGTATTCCTTGGATCCCGACTGCCTGGATCCCTTTCCCATTTGAACATTAGGGCAAAAGCTGAGTTCAGCCACAGTCCCTGCTTCTTGCAGAAATCCTGGCCTGTCCCCATCTACCAGTACCTTCCTGACCTTACTTCTGGATGACTATAACATGCTTAATTTAGTCCTGGCCTCCTCCTGAGAAAAATAATATTAAATGTGAAATGAAAACCACACATGTAATAATATTGGTATTAATGAGTGCTGAATTGTATTTCTCGCTTTGCTGTTGTTGGCAAGTATGGCAGTCAGCTGAATTCCAAACTGGGGAACCATCTGTAAAACAGTAATGCTAGCCCAACGCTTTACATTCTCTACATGGCTTTGACCTTGCTGAAGCCTGGTATGGTGTAGTCTCAGGGTTTCTGGAAAACCTCCACCAATAAATAGTCTTTATGCTTGAGCAGCCACAGAGAAAAGCAAAGGGGAAGGAGGAAGAGGAAGAAGAGAAAAAAGGAAATGGGCCCAGAAATGGAGAAAAGAGCAAAAAGAAAAGCTTGTTCTCACTTAGCTAGCACCAGGGAAGGTCACCGGCAGAATTGTCTGTGAGATCATTGTTGGTCATTAAAATGTAAACTCTCATTGGACTCCAAAACCACCCAATCCCTCCGCACCACTCAAAGGGGTGGCACGTAAACCCTTATAGGTGCATGTCTTACATGTTTGCTCCAGCACTTCTGTTGAGAAAATATCTTCAATTCTGTTACACATGTGAAGAAACTAGATTTTTGAAAAGTGACCTTGGGCATGAAAGCTGATGCCTCTAATTCAAGCAATTGATAGGGTAGAATAAAAGGATTGCTCCAATCTTGAGGCCAACCTAGACTACAGAGTAAGAGCCTGCCAAGCTAGAGATAGATAAGGGGAGGAACAGGGAGGAGAGAGAAAGGGCAGAAAAAAGAGGATGGAAGAAGAGAGGAGAGGAGAGGTGAAGCAAGGAGAGGAAAAAAGAGGTGGGAAGATCTCAGTGATCCATTCCAGTCACACAGTCTCAAAGCCAGAGTTTATAGCAAGGCCTTCTGGCTCCAGCTCAAGTAATCAGTGAAGCCATCGCCTCATACCCTTAGAAATTCAAGAATGTTGCTAGAGTGTGCAGTTTCCATTGTGCTTTGTGGCAGATGGAACTGTAAATTGGAACTACCCTTTTAAAAAGTAATTCTTAGACCCCTTTGAACATCTATACCTTGTGACTACAATTTCACTTTTATGACTCTTCCAGAAAATATTACCAGAGGAACAAATGTTTGCTAGAGATTTATGCAAAAGATGCTTATTGTTATAATAATAGGAGAGTGAACAGCTGCATAACCAGCCCACTCCACAGGAACTAGCCTAGTCAAACACAGCAGAGGTCCAGTCACATGAGCACGGAGACATAATGTGTTGTGCATTTCCACCCTCTGAGCAGAGACATGAAATACCTGTCACACATCGACCCTGAAGCAATAAAAGCTTCATCTTAAGCTCACAGCTTGAGATCTTTTCAAAATCTATACAGAGGAATCTGGGGAGATGGCTCAGTGTTCCAGAGCACTTCCTGTCCTTGCAGAGTTCCTGGGTTCATGTCTCAGCATCCACATGGTGGCTAGTTGTCTGTAACTCCAAATCTAGGGCCTTCGCCATCTTCTTCGGGCCTCCAGAAGCATCTCACATGCATGTGGTCCACACATATATATACTCATGTAAAACACGCAGATGAAGTAAAAATTAATATATCTTTAAACGATCTATACGGATACATCAGGCAGGTTGATTACAGGGCAAGTGGATTTGCAGACAGGAAGAATTAATCAAAGAAAAGAAGAGATTAGGAGTGGCAAGGTTGATTTAGCAATACAGTTTGAGATTCCAAGAGAAACCACTGGTACAGCATAATACACTAATAATTGAAGGATGGTGTTTGTGAATGCAGAGAGCTGCCTCTCTAATGTCTGGATGGGTGACTTTGCTGTGATATCTTGTCCTCTGAAGGAATATGCAGCCGAAAGAAGCTTATGATAGTTGATATTGATTGCCAATTAAACTGATGTAGACTCACCCAGGAGACAAGCAGACTAGGTGTGCCTGTAAAAGCATTTCTACTTTAGTAAATTTAGGTGGGAAGACCCACCACACTAAATTTGAGTGCACCGTTCCATGGGTTGGCTCCTGGACTGAATAAAAAGTTGAAAGAAAGTTGAGCACCAACATTTATCAATGCTTCCTGACTGTGGATTTAATGTATTCAGCTGCCTCAGGCTCTTATAACACCGTGATTGCCCCCATCATGATGCACTGTACCCCCAAATGGTGAGCCAGAATGCCATGTGTGTTGTCCCAACAAAAAGAAATATAACCAATACACAGCCCAGTACAAAAATATATCAAACAAGAACGGGCTGCAGGATGATTAAAGGATGTTAAGAATTGGCCAGAATGACTCTTAGAATGTTTTCTTTAGTATATAGAGACTGAGTGAAGCAGGGATCCTTCCCAAAGAGAGCTAACTAAGCCTGTGAGAGAACTCAGAGATACAGAAACCAAAAGAGGACAGTGAGCCAAACTGGTGGTTGCAAATACACAAAGTGTTCTATGTTTTTCTTCTAACATTCAAAACAGACATCACAGGGGACTAGAATTTCTAAATGGACCTCAAAACATATACAATATGGGTATTCATGGTTTAGATATTTTTATCAGTATCATGAACTACATGGCCGGAGATTTGGGGTTTATATCTCCTTCTCTTCCTTCTCCTCCATTCTCTTCCTCTTCTTCCTTTGTCTCTCTTTTTTCTATCTTCAGCATCTTGCTGTGTATTCCAGATGACTTGAATTTGTGACCCTCCTTCCCCAGGCTCCTGAGTGCTGGGATCACAGAGGTGTACCATTAGGCCTACCTCCAGATTTTTAACTCATGTGGCACATTTTGCCCACTCTTTTCTGATATATTTAATCTTTTGAGGCAGACTTTACTCCCAAGATTCCACCTGGCAGCTCAGCAGCCCACAGCTTTGGATCTCTTCTTGGGCTGCTGGGCTGCTAGCCACCTGGCCCCCTTTTCTACATCACTCATCTGTTTAGACTACTCTATTGGGTGAGGCTTCAGTTACACCATGCATGCCCAGTTTTGTACTTCCTCTGGACACATGCAAAGAGAAATGTCATAGCAATAAAATAAATAATGCATATTAGGAGTTGTCAGTGGGCAGATATAGTCTTAAACAGGAATCCAAGATTTTAAAATCCTGCATATAAATAGCATGCTTTTCATAATCAAATGCATTGGTAACATCAGAAGAAAATATAATAAAGACATATGCTAAAGCCTTAATATGGATAGTGGGGATATGCATGACTTGTTTCATTTTCACTTCTTAACATTTCCCCTATGAACTTGAAAGCATTATTTCATACTTAGAAAGGGGGTGTACTAAAATATACTCCTTTTCCTCCTCCCAAGGTTAACAAGCCAAAAAGGCATGCTGTGCACACATTTATTAAATTTCGATTGGAAAATAGATGGAATTGGTTGGATGTTGCTAACGCCATCCATCTGGTTTAGTTGCATTGGATAAAAATCAGTAGATTCCTTAATTTAGTCTTAGTTTGAATTGTTGGGGCCTTTATACAGCCTCAGACAGAGAAATGAGCCACTCTGTACCTGAAAAACTGAGATGGTGCTATCCTGATATAGGTGTCCAAAGGGAATACTTTTATAAGATGTGGCAAGTTAATGTTTGCAGAGAAAATGCTGTTCTGTTCTTCATGAGTTCTCAAAAAATAGTACATCCACACTAGCCAGCCTCCCATTCCAACTGCAAAAGAACCTCCAGTTCTCATTTATGATAGGTGAACGTTCAGCCCAACATTAATCAGTAAGCCTAATGTGATCATAAGGGCTTTTGTTTCATTTTAATATAAGCAAAAATATACATTTATATTTTAGAGTCAGAATTTGCTACTGGAACATTTTTCTTTTTATTCAAATTGCAGGAATTTCATTGTAGTGATATTTCTGCTCTCATTGTTTCTTTAGTCTGAAAACCATCAATGTTGATGTATGAAGCTTTTCGTTGTTTCTCTGTGTGAAGTTTAAAATGATTTATCCATTTTTCCTTCCACTATTACTGGCATGATGATATTAACTATATCTGCTTCTTCTTCACCAGACACTGTAGCTGCTGGTTGAAATGTAAGAACTGGCCTCAGTGGACCTTACTGTCTGTCTCTTTAACACAAGAAGAAGCAGTGCAGATAGGTAGAAAATGCCATTGCTGCAGGTGCTGCTAGAGAGTAGGAGAAACATCAGGCGAGAGGGCTCTGAGTTACCAGAAAATGACCAGACAACAGGCTACCATGAAAACACCTACATAAAGACTATGGACAAAAGAAAAGTTTAGAATAGACCAAAGCATATGCAACTCAATCTATAGCTACTGTTGCCTTACTGAAAAGTATGCATTGGCCAAGAATGTACTCCAGTTGCTGGACATCCAAGCCTCTTAGCTTTGGACATGAAGTATTCCATCATACCTCACAGATCATGAATGTTTGTGAAAAGAAAATGTCTTGAAGAGAGACGGATATTTTGACAGCAAATAAGAATATATCAAGAACTCACAAGAGAATAGCACCTGAAGATATAGAGCACCCTATATGTCATATCCCCAAACCTAGCAATTACACAGCTGTAGATGACATAGACAATGAAGTTAAGCATGAAAATAACAAGCCTGCAAGAACTGGCACACTGCTAAGAACAAATCCTCCTACTTAGAAACCAGCAAGTCCTTCAGGATAGAATATTCCTAATAAAACTCAGGAACCTGTCATGCCCCCCAAAAATTCCTAAGGACTCCATGACTAGTTCTACAAAGCTAGGAAGTCAAAATAATACATCCAGGAAGACTTATTTATATTACACACACACAGGGCAAGGAGTGCTGGAAGTGGAATGTAAGAACACAGTGCATGCAATTGTCGTGGCTGATACCTTGTCATCCGCTATTGAAGCAGTTGCTGATATCCCAACTCCACCATTACCACCTCCAGCAGAAGGCATCCCCATGACACCACACCACCTCACCACCACCTTCCGCAATGGATTAGGAAGATAAAGCTTTAGTAGTTCAGTATTATGATCCATGTGCAGATGGGGTTCCTCTGGAAACCCCCAGGAACTATACTGAGAAAGTTGTTACAATATATGATCAGATAAGAGTCAAAGATGAGCTATCATTTAAGGAACAGACAGTCATTTATATTATAAAGAATGATGATGACTGGTATGAAGGAGTCTGTAATAAGTGGAATGATTGCTAACATCTATTAATTTTTTCTTTGGCTTACCTTTAAAGTAGGTTTTTACTATTAGTCATATCATGGTACTATGTGGTTAAGAAAAGAAATTTGCTCATGTCTTCAGGATATGCTTATTGGTATATGTGAGTGTATACTTATAAGCATGAATCTTTGAGACAACTTGTGATTTGCTAAACAGCAAGTTATGCAAGAAGTTGTACAAAACTAATTATGCCTGTTTACTTATACAATGATAACTTTATAACCTCATCAAATATCCTGGGAGATGGAGCATATTATATTGAACAAATTACGACTCCTATTGCACATCAGTACTAATGAATGCCAGACTAACATTAAAATGAATTAGAAAATGTACATCTTGGTGCTGGTCATATGTTTTTATTTAGATTCTCATTTTAATACTGTTTGTAGACAGGCATAACAGCACACACCTGTAACCTCAGTACTTGAGAGACAGAAGCAGGAGGATCAGACTTGAAGGTCAGCATAGTGAGCTCAAGACCAGTCTCAATTACATGACACCCTATCTCAAAACAAACACACAAACAAAACAATAAATGTCAAAATTTACGATCAAAATGTTGTTTAAGCATATATGAACATGTATGCATTGAAAGACTGGGAAGATGGATGTGGCTTGGTTGGTATTTATTGCACAAATGTGAGGACCCCCACATTACAAAACCAGGTATTGCAGCATGCACCTCCAATCCTAGCACTGAGAAGGCAGACATGAGAGGATTTTGAGGGATTGCTGACCAGCTAGCCTACTAAACTGGTAAGTTCCAGGTACAGTGACAGACTATTATAAAATAAGGTGATGAGTGCTGTCATTGCTGGTGTGTCCCCTGACAAAACAGCAATGCCTGTGGTTGGTAAAGTGCATGGAGATAAACCACTCTGCAGACAGTATCTGCTTTATTGCACAGGAGCAACGACTTATATAGTGGAAGCCATTCAACTGTGATTGGTTAGCACACTCCCTTAGATTAGATAGGGAGTACACATACCAGCAGGGTCTCTGCCGAAAAAGCACATTAAAGCAGACATGGAGAGTGCAGATGTGTCAGCGGGCCACCTCGCTACTCACAGTACTTCAGAATTCAGTGTTGTGGCTTCAGGGGCATGGTTTGCCATGCTTCTTATTTAGAAGGGCAGTGTGCCAAATAATCTAGCTGCCCGGTCATGCCTAAACGGTCTCCTACAGGTGAATGAATGTTGAAGACACCAGCCATCTATTTACATCTGGCCTACACACACACACACACACATACATATATACATACATACATACACACAAAATATATGTGTTGAAATATACTTAAAAATTCCAAGATGCTTCTAATTTACACTTACCTAGAGTATTCATACCTGCTTGAGCCTCAATGGTCTCCACATAAAACAAAACAGAGGGTTATCTATATCCCATAATATTGTCATTTGTATCTATGCTTTTTGTTTTGCTTTATTTTTTCTTTTCTTTTCTTTTTTTTACTTTATATTCTTTTTTGCCCTTGTGAGTTTTTGTTTGTTTTTGTTTTATTGACTTTTTATCTCATTCACTGCCCCTTCCCAGTTACCCTCCTACAATCCTTCCCCCTCCCCCTTCTCCTCTGAGAGGGTGGAGGTCCCCTGGGTATCTCCCCACCCTGGCACATTAACTCTCTGTGAGGCTAGGTGAATCCTCTCTCACTGAGGCCAGACAAGGCAGCCCAGCTAGAAGAACATGAAGACAAAGCTGCACATGTGCTATACACGTGCTGGGGAGGGAGTTGCTCTAACCTGTGTATGTTCTATGGTTGATGGTTCCATTACTGAGAGTCCTGAAGAGTTAGTTGACTCTGTTGGTCTTTCTGTGAAGTTCCTATCCCCTTCAGAGCCTTCAATCCTTCCCTCTACTCTTCTTTAAGAGCCCCCAAGCTCCATCCACCATTTGTCTGTGGGTATCTGCATCTGACTGAGTCAGCTGCTAGGTGGAGTCTCTCAGAAGACAGCCATGCTAGACTCTTGTCTGCAAGCATATCATTAATAGTGTCAGGGATTGGTGCTTGCCAATGGGATGGGTCTCAAGTTGGGCCTTTTACCAGTTGGCCATTCCCTTAGTCTCTGCTCAGTCCCCGCCCCTGCATTTCTTGTAGAAAAGAATAAGTCTTGGGTTGAAGGTTTTGTGGATAGGTTGGTGTCCCTATTGCTGCCAAGGGGTTCCTCACTGGGTACAGGAGGTGTCATCTTCAGGTTCCATATCCCTAATGCTGTGTCACCACTAAGGTCACCCCCATTAATTCTTGGATGCCTCTCTTATCCTAGGTCTCTGTTACATCCTGGAAATGTCCCCTACCTCCCAACCCTGTCAGTTGCAGATTTCCTTGAATTCTCATGGCCATCTGGCCATCCCTTCTGTCCCTCCCCACGCCTAATCCTGAAACCCCCATTCCCCTCCTCATGCCCTCTCCTACCATCTGCCTTTTTATAACTATTTTATTCCCTCTTCTAAGTGAGTTTCAAGCATCCTCACTTGGGCCTTCTTTGGGTCTATGGAGTATAGCATGGATATCATGTATTTTATGGCTAATATCCACTTATCAGTGAGTATATACCATGCATGTCCTTTTGGTTCTGAGTTACCTCACTCAGGATGATATTCTCAAGTTCCATCCATTTGTCTGCAAAATTCATGATGTTTTTGTTTTTTAATAGCTGAATAGAATTCTATTGTGTAAATGTACCACATTTACTTTATCCATTCTTCAGTTGAGGGGTATCTAGGTTGTTTCCAGTTTCTCGCTATTATGAATAAAGCTGCTATGAACATAGTTTGAGCAAGTGTCTTTGAGCTATACCACTAGGAGTGGTATAGCTGGGTCTAAGGTAGAACTATTCCCAGTTTTCTGAGAAACCACCAAATTGATTTCCCGAGTGCTTGCACAAGTTTGCACTCCCACCAGCAATGGAGGAGTGTTCTCCTTACTCCACATCATAGACATCATCTGCTGTCACTTGACTTTTTGATATTAGCCATTCTGACAGGTATACAATAGAATCTCAGGGTCATTTTGATTTTCATTTCCCTGATGACTAAGGACTTTGAACATTTCTTTAAGTTTCCTTAAGACATTTCAGCAGTACATCCAGGAGTACTATAAAGGGTAGTCATCTGCAAACCAAGAAAAGACCCAGAGGAAACCAACCTTGCCAGCACCCACATCTTGAACTTCTAACCTTCTAAAACAACCTCTACATGTTTTTCTGTTTCTTAAGCCATCCACCCTGTAGCATTTTGCTATGAGGGCCATAACACACTAATTCCCTCTGGAATAGGAAGCTTAGGACCCCCATGTTAACCCTCTTCACTCTTTCTGTTTCTGAAAACGTCATGCTTCCTTCATAATGGGTTGTGAAGTAAGTTTACTTAGTGAATTTTGACCAGTGTAGTATATTAAAATAGAGGTGAATGAAACATAACAGAATACACAGAAGATGGTATAGTAAAACAGAGAGTATCACTCTTGTGAATCTTTATTTTATTATATATGTATAGGTGTATATGGGTTATGTAAGTGTATTTTGTCATGTTGTAAGTTGAATTTCATGCTTTCAATAATGGAAATGTAAATAGAAAGCCACTAGCCTGATTGGACTCCAAATATCATCTCTGCCCAACTCCCTAATTACGTTGATTCTGCCCATGCAAGGTTCACCATGCACTTAACTCATGCTGGGTGTTGTGCTTCTCTGCCCAAAAGAAAAGTAAAAAAATAAAATCGACAGGTTTCAAAAACAAAATGATATTTTCCCAGAATAGACATTAAATATGCCTCAAGCAAAGAACCTGGCTCGTCTTGACCTTCTTTGGGCTGATTTAAAAGTATTCATTTTCAGAAGAAATAACAAACTTTAAAACTGTGTCTGAACATAAAAAAATGCAAAATTATATCTAAAGTTCATGTAGGAACCCAAAATTTGACTGAATTTTCTCTTTTCTAACATGGCATTAATTGTAAGTGGTTTGAAGCTGGAAACATGCTATAAAGCTGTACTGTCCAATATGGCAGCCACTAGTCACCTATGGCTACTTAAATTTAAATTCATTAAAATTAAAAACTCCATTTCATCGTCTCACTACATACATGGCAGTGGTGATTACATGTTCTGTACCATAAAATATTACCATCATTGTACAAAGTTCTACTGGGTTAGAATACTGGACAACAAGTTCCTTTGGAGGAAATAGGTCTCCCCATGTGGTGCACGTGGGTTGCAACTGTACCTTTGCTTTTTTTCGAGAGGAGAAAGTAAAGTCGGAATGTCATGAAAGAGGAGTCCTACAGCAAAAGACACAGAACTATATAATAGTAATTATAAACATTTTTATTGTGCTTGCTGTTTCACAGTGCTAAGTACTTTACAGGCAGTCTATATTTACAGTCCTAGGAAGAGCTAACCACTTTTACAGATGGAATATTTGAGAGCTAAGAACTGAGGGTCTTCTTTAAGAACTGATGAAAGAAGGGGCAGCACTGAATTTGAGGCCAGTTTCTAAGCCATATTCTCCTTCAACTGTACTAGCAGTTCTCAACTAGGGATTCAGGTAGAAGATTAAGGGAGTCAAGAGGTGTTTTGTCGCCATCATCTGCACTGATTGGAAACCCAAAAGGACTCTTTATTCCCAGGAGACCTTTCCTAAAGTTCTTTAAAGCCAACCCCTCAATATTCTCCAACACCATGTTCTCTGATCATTACCAGCATGCAGCTCTCAGAAAACCACAGAACCAAGGCCAGAGAGATGTCATGCAAAGGCTATCCTGGACAGTTTCAGTGAAAATCTCTTAATGACATGTAAACTGGATAATGGAGAATTACCAAAAGTTCTCCAGGTGATTCTTATATGTATATTCTGTTTTATTTTATTAAAGGTTTATTTATATGTAAGATGTATATATCTGTGCACATACCACATGAGTTTACTGCCC
Source organism: Mastomys natalensis (assembly GCA_021653895.1). Classification (NCBI taxonomy): domain Eukaryota; kingdom Metazoa; phylum Chordata; class Mammalia; order Rodentia; family Muridae; genus Mastomys; species Mastomys natalensis. Next base: position 39,265 of record JAJTUV010002741.1, read on the forward strand.
ATAGAAGCCAGAGGGGACGCTTAATTACTTGAAGCCAGAGTTAGAAATGGATGTGACTCATTACACGTAGGTGCTAAGAACCAGATTGTTCCTTTTAAAGAGCAGCAAGTGTTCTTAACCACTGAGATCTCTCTCTCTCTCTCTCTCTCTCTCTCTCTCTCTCTCATCTTACATATTGTATTTTGAAATTTTCATCCTATCATAAAAAAGCTGGGCAATACATTTGGAAGCCAATTAGGTATTAGCTGCATGAAAAATAATTGTTTTGATTGTGATTCTCAGTTGTATTACTGAACATTGGAATTTTAAACAAAAACATGTAAAAGTAAATGATTGGGGTGGGGAAAAGAAAGAATCATACACACAAAGAATGTAACCTTCTCAGATCTTGAACAGGAGTATTTACACAATAATTAATGTATTGTCTGAGTTTTAAAACCTTAGATTAAATTAATGAAGCCAGAAATCTGTGGAGGAATAAGAACAAACAAAAATAAGACCTACTTAATCATTAGTTAGTTTTTTTTAAATCTGTTTTTAGTCTTCATTTCAAAACTAGAAAAATATAGATTTAGGGCTACATTTCATAAACTGAATGGTAACCACATCAGTACAAAGTTTAAGGAAGAAGAAACAGCACCAAAATGAAGAAACACCTTTTACTAAATTACCAGTGAGTAAGAAAACAGGCAAACACCACACACAGCACAAATAAATCAGCTCTTGTGCTACCTATTAAAAAACATCTAAAACAAAAAATACACCAAAAGATAAAATTTAAAGAGAGAATTAAAAATATATCAATGAAAGCCTAATGTCTGAGCTTGATCCCTGGAACCCACACAGTGAAAAGAGAGACCTGACCTCCACAGGGGCATGCTGTGGCCTGCACTCCCTTCCTGTGCATGCACACACAAATAAACAGATGTAATAAAACTACATCAATTAAAGGTGGTAAAGGGAAGCACGTGCTGCTATTATTAGACACAGAATTGGAAGCCAAAACACTATCCCAAAAGAATAATTGTCTAACACGGGAGTGAGAAGGGAGGACTTCACAAGCTTTGAACAATGTAAAATATTTGGGGGGGTTTTCAGTTTTCAGGAAAGTTCTCAAGTAGCCCAGCTGGACTCAAAACAATTTTATCGGTTAGTCTGACCTTGAACTCATCTTTATCTGCCTCTACCTCCAAGCACTAGGATTATAGGCATGTAAAAACTTAAAAAGCATTTGAAATGAGAAACGCTACATGAAGCTAATAACTAAGAAAGCTAAAGACTTTGATCTAATATAATACAAGATTAATATCTTTAATATATGAAGACTTGGTATAAATCTTTGAGAAACACAAAGTACATTCAGAATTCAGGAAACTGGGTCAATGTAACTCAAAGAAATTCAACAAATGAGCAATGAGTTAACTATCTTCCTTTTCATTAACCATTTTTGAAATCCCACTAAAAACCATTGGTGGAAATCCAGGAGTGGTGGCACATACTTGTCAAAGTCTCAGCACTTGGGAGGCTGAGGAAGAAGGGATGCTGTGAGTTCAAAGTCAACCCACCTACGCTAGTCAGTCCAAAGCCAACCAGGATATATTATATAATCCTGTTTCACCCCAGCCCTACCAAAAGCACAGAGGAACAGAGGAGATGAATACGAACAAAATGGTTTAATTGCATGCATGAAATAGCACAAATAAACCCATTATTCTGTACAATTAATGTAGATTAGCAAAAAATGAAGATTAAAAAGGACACCAGTGGAATATAAATTGGCATAATCTTATGCAAGGATGATTCTGGCACTAGGTCTCTGCAGCTTTTTAAATGTCTGTTCCTTTTGAAATGATAAGGACACTTCTGGGGATCAAGCCTATACAGAAAGAATCAAGATTTATGAACAAAGATAGTCAAGATAATGCTCATTACTATACAGGGAATTTTGAGAGAGCTGGAACATGAAATGAAGCTGGAAATTTTAGAGAACCACAGTATATCCATAAGTCAGAACATTATGAATTATTCAAGTTGTATTTGAGAGGTTGTTATTGAAAACAAAGAAATGATGTATGGTGTCATGTTAAGTTAAAAACCAAAACACTATGCCAAAAACTGGATGCTAAATTGTATTCATATCTTAGCTAAATACCATTTGTCTTTGAGTAATAGGGTTATCAGGTTCATTGTTTTCTCTCTTTTGAGTTTCCTGCTTCAGAATACTGTTCTACATTGGTTTTTGTCTGTCTTCTGCATTGGGCACACGTTACTTTTTATAGTCAGAAATATTTTTTGAGCAGAAACACATCATTGCAATATCTTTAAGCCGTCATCTAAAAGTCTTACTTAACCAAGATTCTAGGGTGCACAAAGTACTCTGGCGATCTTGGGGAAGAGTTGGCTTGTTGAACGGATTTGGGAGAGAAGACGACTTAGGAGAAAGCCTGGTGAGCCAGGGGCTTCTGTGATAACTGGCCCTTTATCTGCATTCCTATGATATCTCTCAGACTTCGATAACCAGGGAGAAAGTCTCCTGTTTGTGGTCACATGTAGGTTACCTGCATCAAGGTAAGGGAACTGTCCCACTAATAGCCACCCAAAGAGGTAGACACTACTTCCCTCTAGCAGGAGAAAAAATAACTCTCCAAAAATATTAGAGTGTGGTTAAGGAGTAGCACATCAGTCAATTTGTTTCTGAGATGTTTTCTCCAGCATTCTTTTCTCTCCCTTCCCCGTCCTCTCCCCTCACTCCTACTTGTCTTCCTTTCTTCTTTCTTCTCTCTCTCCCTCTCTTCCCCCCCATTCCCTTTTTAAAATTTATCTCTGTATATGTGCATATGTGTGTGTGAGAGAGAGTGTGTGTGCATGTATGTGTGTGTGTGTGTGTGTGTGTGTGTGTGTGTGTGTGTGAGAGAGAGAGAGAGAGAGAGAGAGTTCAAGTGCATGTGGACATGCCATCCACTGAGGGCTTGCAAAATGTAGAGTTTCTACTTCTAATCTTAATTAACACATAAAATAAGAAAGAAATCCCTGGCATTGTGGTGTACACCTGTAAGTCCAGGACTAGGAAAGCTGAAGCCGAGAGTCAGTTTGGGAGAGAAGGCTTGGGAGAGTCTAGTTCATGTGTGGAGGGCAAAGAACAACTTGCAGTTGTCAGTTCTCTTCAGCTTGTGAGTTCTGGGAAATGATCTCAGGTCATCAGGCCTGACAGCAAGTCAAATGTTTTTACCAGTCTTGACTCACTGTGTCATCCCACTGGCCCCCTTCCCTTTTTTAGAATTAAGGTCTTACATGCATAACTAACTTACAGTCCCACCCACCCCCAGCTCCAGCTGCGATGGCCCTTCACTTAGAGGTGTATACCACAATGCCAGTGACTTTTTTCTTACTTTATGTGTTAATCAAGATTAAAGGTAGGGAATCTATATATTGCAAACCCTCAGAGTTATGGAGAAAAAAGCTACCATGCCCGTCCCCTGTCCATTTTCTGTCTCCCTGCAATGCAGCTGCCTTCCTTCTATTCTTTGAACACTCTCACTCAGGGTACAGTGGAATTGACTGTCAAATCTAGTGAGTGTTTCTCAGGTCTCATTTTTCTAGAAATCTTAGTTTGAGTTTCCTTACAAATAAAACCTGAGACAAAAAAAAAATGGTTATAAGTTTATTTAGAAACCCAGGTAGATGGCTTGTTCATTTGCTCATCTTCCAGAGGACCCAACACCTACATGTTTGGTTCCCAGTATCCATATGGTGGCTCATAAACACCTATAACTCCAACCAGGTGACTTGACTTCCTTTTCTGGCCTCCATGGGCACCTCACTTACAAGTGTGGTGTGTGTGTGTGTGTGTGTGTGTGTGTGTGTGTGTGTGTTCACCTGTGTGTGTACATGCACACAAACAATTAAAAATAAAATGTAAACAAGAATACATATTGATATTAAAAACAATAGTAATGATGGAGCCAGGACGCAGCCCAAGGAGAGAGAGTTCAGGTTTAGCATGCATGAGGTCTTAGGTCTGTTACTGGCTGCAACCACAAACAAATGAACAATAGATCATGCCACTTCAAAAATGGATTTGGGGAGTTGGGATTTTACAAGCTCTTTATCCTGAAAAACTGCTTAGAAACTGAAGACTCGGGACACTGCTTAACAGAATAGCACCCTGGGGCAGAAAGATGAGGTAGCTCATGGCTGGAGGCTACTAGTGTCAGGATTCTGGTTACACTGAGCTCCATACTTTGTCTTAGACCCACATTAGTGGCTCCAGGGCTTATAAGGGGCCTTTGTTTCAGCCACATTTACAATTCATACCTTTCACGCACACCAGCACCTCTGGCAAGGAAGCCACTTTACACAATGAAGAAAAGGATGGTGTCACTATGCTGTCCAAGGCACCAAGGAAGACAAAAACCAGTGCCTCAAGAAAGAACAATGTGCCTTTAAAACTTTTAATTGGAACACAAAAGTAGAGAATGCAAGTTAGCCTTCCATCTCCATCAGGTAGTTCATACTTCTTTGCTATTCTGGCTTTATCAAGTCCCTATCTGCCCTGTCCTGTATTTTTTGCTCCTGTGAAGCAAATCTCTGTTGTCATGACAATCCCATTTATTCAGAATGAACCGGAGAAAAGGAGGGGAAAAGAATGATATTTCTTGCATGGTTACAATGCTTATTCTCACAATTAACAAAAATTCACACATGTATCTCTGGTTCAATCCACATTTAAATTTCTAGAGAATTGGGAAAATATAAGGATGCATTTCTAATGATGGGGTGACTCCATCATTGGAAATCCCTTTTTTTGACTACATCACAGAAAAATGACTTGGATAAATTAAAGAAATGTTACTGGAGTTTTTGAGGTCAAAGTAGTCTGTGGCAGCCCTAAGATCCTAGGCTGGACTTCTGTCCTCAATATGCCAATCTGAGTGACAAGCAGAGATGTAGTCACTATGGTTCTGTTGGAAGGGGAAACAACCAAAAGTGTTCACTAACTCCCCAGATCTGTGTCTGTGGTTCTAACATGAAGTTTAGGCTTAAATAGAGGGCAAAGGTGTATATAATTGAATAGTCCTTATTAATTTGCCCCAGCCATTATTGTGTTATCCTTGTCTCTTCTCTAGTCTATTCCTTAGAGTGCTCTGATAGATTGTCAGGACTGTGTGAAATGCCCTGGAAGGGAAGGGTCTTCCTTTGGCTGCTTGAGGGTTTCAGCCTTCCTTATTCCCCAACATAAGGTTCCTAGGAACATTTTTCCCTTTGAGGTCCATTGTTTCACTACACCAATGGCGTAAGTGTCTCTCTTTAAAATATCTTCTCTCCTGCCAGGATAGTGATTATCTTCAGACCCTCAAAGAACATCCAAGTGACCCAGACTGTAATGTGGAGTTCTATTAAGCTACAAAGGGAAAACTACCCCCTTATACTTCCATCAGTAAAATAATAAAAAAGGAAACTTTGTGTTTTACTCTGTGCTGTTAATCAGGATGTAGACAGTACTGGAAGGACATTATCTACCCACCCTCAAGGGCCCATATTGGTCTCCTGTGAGACAATATGAATAAAACTCCTTGTACATTCTAAAGAGGAACATTACCACAGTGTCCACTTGTCCTCCTTTATATCAAAGGCTCCGGAAAAACAATGATGAGGTTTTGTACATTTGTACATGAGCCAGGAATTGTCCATTAACTTTGTAAATGATCTGGTCACAGTCTGTTGAATTTGGAAGAACTGCCAAGGATGAAACAGCTTTTCCTGCTCAACATGGAACTAAGGGAAAGTGGCTTGGGACAGAGAGTGACAAGTCAGGGAAAGATAAAAATCTCCTACTCCTAACAGCTTGCGTAGAAAGCATTTGCTTTCATCTTATCTGGTCAAGCATTCCTTGCTTGAGACTGAGGCTTTCCAGTTATAACTCCCATTCCCAACTTCTGCTACTGCCTGAGCAGTGTCCTTGGGACAAGCTACATCTACATCTTACTTCATTAAGGATGAGAACTCTAGGAGTAAGTATGATTATTGTTCTCACCTTTATATCACAAAATGCTCAGAAGTTAAGGCATAACTCAGCAAGACAGCAGAAGCAAGAATTGGGAAATCGAGGCTTGAACCCATAGCATCCAGCTTCTGGCCTATATTGATAACTGTTGTACAGTTACCTTAGAGCCTTAGAATAAAACACTAGTTTGTTTAGACATGTAATCATGTCTACTATTTTATCTCCATGTTTAGCTGTTTTTCAACTTGTTCCAGTGTTAGAATTCATGTCTGAGGAACTTGCCAATCTTTCCACATAAGACTGGAAGCTCTACAGTGCTTAGTCTCAACTGATGTTCATTAGCTATATCATAGGACAAACGCTCAGGGAAGGCAGAGGAGACATGACATCCAATGCAAACCTGAGAAGGGCTCAAAAGAGGAAAACCTCAAAACACAATGAACAATATTTCAAGGCAATTGTAAACAATCAATATCAGAACCCAAGTAACAGAAACCTGAGTCAAAAGGGAAAATTTCTGGTGATCCTATCTTTATTTAAAATGTTGATTTTTGCTCAGCAGGCCTTTTTTTGGTTTGTTTGTTTGTTTGTGTGTTTTAAACAGTGCATTAAAATGGGATTTTTCTCCTTTTTGGTAGGAAGGCACTTATAAATAACAGAAATGTATGTCTTAAGTTTATAAGGACCTAGCATTCATTGGTGCAGGTTGTGTGATGCTTCCTTTAGAATTGCTTTAGTTGCCTTACTCTAGCCCTATTGGTCTGAACAAGTTCAAGCACCAGCACTGAGGTTTTACTCATGAGATAATGGAGACAAGGATTCGGAGAAGTTGGAAGCTTTACTTGAAGCCACATAGCACGATGCAGATTAAGTCTTGGGGCCTAGACTTCATAATTTCTCATTCTCCAAACTTACAGAGTTAGAAATGAATGTATGTATTCAGTTATTCATGGAATATTATTTTTTTATATCTCTTGTAATCAGTTTGCAACTACTTCATTGAGAATTTTTGTATGTATATCTTGAGGGATACTGGACTATAATTTATATATTTTTGCTGGTTTTACACTTGATTTCACTATTTCAATATTATTTGCTTTGTGAAGGAGCTTATTGTGGTTCTGAATTTTTAAAACATAACTCAAAAAGTATTGCTGTTTAAAGGCTCTATAGAATTCTTGTATAAGTATATCTGACCCTTGGGATTTTGCTTGTTTGTTTCTTTTCATTTTATTCTGTTTGAATGCTTTTTAAATTTTTTTGATTTGCTGAAAAAAAATTAAAAATAAAAATTAAAAAAAAAAAAAAGAAATGAATGTATGCTTTAGCTAAAAAACAAATGGTGGCAGAGAAATGATGCAGATAAAAACCCAAAAATGGAAGCTAATGTCTTAGGGTTAATTCTAACAAATGAATTTTCAGCTGCCTACTTAAGATGAGGATGATAATGACGATGACAACAATGATGATGATGACGATTAAAGTGTGTGACTGAACTGCCACCATTTTAAAGTTAATTAATTTATTGAAAAACATTTATGAAGTAACTAATTTGAGTTTTTACCTTTTATCTTATTTTAAATTATTTATTTATTTAATTTTAATTATTTCTTTTATTTTTGAGACCATAATATAATTATATATTTCCCCATTCCCTTTCTCCCTCCATACCCTCCCATATACCCTCTTGCTCTCATTCAAATTCTGACCTCTTTTTCCATTAATTGTTCCATACATATATTGTACAAGTGCATATATTCCTAAACACAAAAATATAACCTACTCAGGATATATAATGTTACTTATATGTATATGTTTTTATGACTGACCATTTGGTATTGAATAACTAATTGATGTGTTCTGGGGAAGATTATTCCTCCCACTCTCAGCATTCCTTAGTTGCCTATAGTTCTTTGTGTAGCATTTTTCTCTGTCCATGTTAGCATGTCTGTTGTTGTTTATGCTCAGCATATGTTAGGCAGTCATGTTGCTGAAACTTTATAGAAGTAGCTCCTGACATCACAGGAGGTAGGTGTGTGTGTGTGTGTGTGTGTGTGTGTGTGTGTGTGTGTGTGTATGTGCATGTGAGTACAGGGGCATGTGGATGCCAGAAGATCCCCTGGAGCTAGAGATGTAGGTGTTTGTCAACTGCCTAGTACACATACATGCTCGGAAATGATCTCTGGTCCTCTGCAGTACCTGCTCTTAACCACTGAGTTATCTCTCCAGTCCCTTCTCTTTTTTCCGTTCATTCATTCATTCATTCATTTTACATCCTGATCGCAGCCCCTCCCTCTCCTCCCAGTGCCCCCCACATGGCCCCTCCACCATCCCCCCTTCCCTTCTCCCCTGAGAAAGGGGAGGCCCCAGCACATCAAGTCACTGCAGGAATAGGCACATCCATTTTCACTGAGGCCAGACAAGGAGGTTCAGTTAGGGGATCCACAGGCAGGTAACAAATTCAGGAACAGCCCCTGCTCCAGTTGATGAGGGACTCACATGAAGACCAAGCTTCACATCTACATATGAGCAGGGCAGGGACTAGATCCAGCCCTTGTATGCACTTTGGTTGGTGGTTCAGTCTCTGGGAGCCCCCAAAGGTCCAGGTTAGTAGACTGTTTGGTTTTCCTGTGGTGTCCCTATTCTCTTCAGGTCCCTTAATCTTTCCCCCAACTCTTCCACAAGACTCTCTGAACTCCATCTAATGTTTGGCTGTGGGACTCTCCATCTGTTTCAATTAGCTGCCCAGCCACTTCTTTTTCATTTTGTAATAGAACTGTTAATGATCTATAAAATGACCCTCAAGACATTAGTAATTAATCATGTATAATGTAATAGCTATCGGATAAACCAACATGAAATGACTGTGTATTTTATTAAAAGGAAAACGTAATTGCTATTTTCAATGAATAATGGAAAAGACAAAGCAACACACATTAAACCAACAAACTTCAAAGTTATAAGAGAAGCAGTATTTCTTGAAAATTCTTTGTGAATTTTCATCTGAAATTGGTTCTCTGTTATTTTAAGATGGTTGATAATGAGGTTATATCTATTTAGCAAAACCTCTGAAAAGTCTTTCCTGCTATCAATGACTCCTTTATAAAACTGATAATCGCTGAACACCTACATGTATCAGTGTTGTATTCTGAGAGCCATGAGCCTCACATTCAGATGTTGAAATTCTAATCCCCACAGTTATGTTATTTGGAGTTGGAGCCTTTGAGAAGTGACTAGGTCCTGACCACAGAGTCCTCATAGTTGGGTTATAAGAGAGAACACTAGAGAGACCTCACCTCATATGAAGAAACAGAAAGATGACATCATATATAAACTGGAGCAGATTTTACCATATACTGCATGTTTCAGCATATTGATCTTGGATTTCTAAGATGTGAGAAATAAATTCTGTTAATAATCCACTTAGTCTGTGGTATTTGAAAATACTAAGGCAATCAAGATGTTTGTTATTTTTAATATCAAGGTATTACTGTTAATGATCCATAAAATGACACTCAAGACATTGGTAATCACTTATGTATTATATTGGCTATTGGAGAAACCTACATGAAATAACCGTGTATTTTATTTTAAAAAGAGGCATAATTACTATTTTCAATGAATAATGGAAAAGACAAACCAACACACTTTAAATCAACAAACTTTAAAGTTATAAAGCAAGGCAGTGTTTCTTAAAATTCTAAGAATAGAAAGATGCAGTGTTAGGACTCTACTTTCAGGTGGGTAGGTGTTGGAAAAGGTCTTCAGATAGATCCTTAGAGGGGTCAAGGTAGGGTTTTCCGGGAGACCAGAGGCACACTGGTTTAGCGATGCATTGTTTGAAAGGCTCAGTAGATAGCCCTTTCCCACCTGAGGGCTGAATAACTAATGAATTATGACCAGGAAGTTGGCATAGAGACCAAAATATTATCTTTACTCTGATACAGTTGATATCAGAAACTGCAGCTTATATTTGTTAACAAGTGGGGCTTCCCAATGATGAACTCTTAGATTCAATCACCTTGTCAGCATCCTTGAACCACGGAAGACTTTGCCCACTGTAGGGGCAGAGCTTGCCTCTGTAGCAGTGGAAGAGAATGGTGGCTCTTGGGGAAGCTTACATCCAGAAATGATAGATTAAACAATGCATGGTTGCATAACACTGTGTGGTAAGAGCGGTGTGATATAAATATATGTGCACACATAAATGAATTTTAACCTCTGGAGGTTCAACATCTGAAATACCTAGTCAGAAACCCCCATATCAGAGATGTTTAAGAACTACAACTATCGGTATCTACATCTATTGTAGTGGATTGGTTCCAGGAACCTCTGCCAATAACAATCAGCAGACATGAAGTACTTTACATAAAATGGCATAGTTTTTCATAGTATCTCTATGTATCCTCCCATATTCTTTAAATAACATGTTAGTTTTAAAATCTAATGCCATGTAAATACTGAGGAAACAGTCATGATGCTATTTTGTTTAGGGATTGTGATGGTTTGAAAGAAAATGGCTCCCATAGGCTACTAGGGCATGGCACTATTAGGAGTTGTGGCCTTGCTGGAGTAGGCTTTGTAGAAGGAAATATGTCACTAGGGGGTGGTCTTTGAGGTTTCAGAAGTTCAAACCAGGCTTAGTGGCTCACAGTCTTCCTTCCTGGCTGCCTGTCGATCCAGATGTAGAACTCTCAGCTCCCTCTCCAATACCACACCTGCCAGGATGCTGCCATGCTTCCCATCATGATGATAATGGACTGAACCTCTGAAACTGTAAGCCAGACTCAATTAAATGTTGTCCTTATAAGAGTTACTGTGGCCATGGTGTCTCCTCAAAGCAATAGAACCCAAACTAAGAGAGAGGGAAATGACTAGGGAAAGTATCTATAAATGTTCAGCACAGATGCATATTTTTTTCCTAGCAACCACTTGTTTGATTATTTCTAAGCAAGATACACAGTCCTAGTCACTTGGAAAGCTTTTACACTAAATGTTTAAGTACCTAAAATTTTCTTTAATGATCAGCTAAAGGAAATGCAGTAAGCTGTTTCCTCTTATAACATAGCTGATTCATGATGTTAACAATTGGGGATTATTTAGATTGCAATAACAGGGTTATTGACTTCTTAGATGCAATTTTAAAATAATTTTGAGCCATGATTAGTTGAATTTGTAGATTTGGAACCTATGAATTCAGAAAGCCACCTGCATATCACAAGCTAGAAAGATTTTTACCAGCCCAGTCACCTTTGCAAAATGAGTTGTTCAAATCTGGCCATTTGCGCAGTCTAGTACATTTGGAGTAGAGCCCTAGACTCTCATTGTTCCCAGAGCTGCTATATCATAAAGGACAGTGATGGAGATTAACTATAAGATTGTCCAGTCCTGCCATCAGAACTTTACTGCATCAATTTTGGGGTTTGTTTTTCATTTAAGGAACTTGTTAAGATGCACAAGAACAGAAAGTGGAATTTCCACAAGTGTACAAGAACATGTTTGCATGACTTTGTTTATGTCTACTTGCAGATAGATACATACTTGGTAGGAGTTTGTCTAAGAATGGCTTTTTATCATAACAGAACATTCAGCAGGTAAGTTTTGGGAATAGTAATGCACTTACTTCTTCCTATATCTCACTAGTAGTGGTTACCAAGTGGAACAAAACATCCTAACCACAAAAGAACGAACACATTGAGCTGGGTCAGCTTAAACTTCCTTTCTAAACTCAGCAATCAAGTAAGTCATTCTTCCCTGACCACAACGCTAGAGATATCAGATGTTTACAGCAATAGACGCCCATTTCTGTACATAGGAAAATCAAGAGTGTGGCAAGAAGGTCTTCCAAGCAAGAGGAACTGCGTACATGAAATCATTGGTACCTAGTAAACGTGTTCAGGAAATTATAAACCATTCAATATTCCCTGAGTACAAAAGCCAACAGGAGAAATGGAAGAATAAGGATTGGTATGTAGGCCAAGATCTATCATAGAGCCATACAAACAGTGTAAGAACCATGGAGAGATACAAACAAACTGAAATTGGAATGGAATTCTCGTATCTTAAATATCACCTTGTTGGCAGAATGGAGGTCCACAGTGAGAGTGGAGACAGAGTATCAAGAAAGGAAGAAAGGAGAAATACTACCAAAATATGGCAAAGTTGCTTTAGATTAAAAGAAAGGTAATGAGAAAGAATAAAAGATGAATAATAAGTTAAGGGAAGTAAAGGGCTCAAGAGATGGCTTAACTAAGTGAAGAGTTGTTGCAAAAGCATGAGGACCCATATGTCACATCCGCCTTGACCAGCAATTAAGACACGACACTTATGGGGGGGGGGCGAGCAGCGGAAAGGAGCTGCTTATATAGCTGCCAATACCTCATTAGCATAAGCCCGCTCAGTCGGGGCTCAAGGCAAAGGACTTGTTTACCAGTTTAGCTGAGCTGGCCACGCCGGAGGCCAGCGCCATCTTGGAATGGCGGCACTTGTTTATGCACAGTGCTGAGCCGGTGCCATCTTGGGATGGTGGCTGCCTACACCCGTATACCTGTATACCATGCATATCTGTAAACCCAGTACTGGGGGATTGCAGGAAGATCCCTGGAGCTTGCTGGCAAACAAGTATATACAATGAGTTCTGGATTGAGTAAGATATCCTGTTTCAAAAACTAAAGTGGAAAGCAATACATACCATCATTTTCATGTTCTAATATACAAATAGACACATGTCATAGAAAAGAGTTCAATCTACAAATATTTACTGAGTCACTAGTATATAATAAATTAGTACTGCTAACTATAGGTAGTATGTTGTATTTCCAGTGTAACGTTCTACGTGTAAAATCATTCTTTCTGTGCTATAAACATAGGGCTTAGGAACAAAGAGGGTCATAAAATAAGTTTCCTGGTTGAGTAAATAATGATCAGCCTCCATTTGAGCAGTTCTTGGAATGTAGTAGTTTCTCAATAAACCTGCTGAAATAATGAGAGAATAAATCTAGAAGAAGCCTAATACTCCTAGGTATTATTCATTGCTTTATAGTAAGTTGCCCCCAAAATTAGCATCATAAAGCAGTGCAGAGTCCTTATCTCACAATTTCAGTGGGTGAAGAATCGAGGAAACAGTTTGGTTGTGTGGTTCGGACTCAGAGTATGTTGAAAAGCTAACATTAAGATGTCAGCTGAGACTCCTGGTGTCTAAGAAGATGGGCAACTGGAGAATCCCTCTCCCAAGCTTATTCAGGTAGTTATTGACCAGAGGCCTCAGTGGGAGCCTCTTTCTAAGGATGTTTACAGGTGGCAGCAGACTGGCCCAAGAGCAATAGGGGTGGGGTTATGATAAGAAAGGTGAAGGTGCCTGTTTTTTTTTTTTAATCCTTTTTTACATTCCAGTCAGTATCTCTCTCCCAGTTCACCCCCCCCCCCCACTGTTCCTCATCCCATTCCTCCTCGCCCATCTCCAAGAAGATATCCTCACTCCCCCACTGACCCCACCAGGCCTCTCCATTCCTTGGGGCCTCAAGTCTCTTCAGAGTTAGGTGCATCTTCTCTGACTGAGTCCAGACTAGGCAGTCCTCTGCTGTATATGTGTTGGGGGCCTCATATCAGCTGGTGTATGCTGCCTGGTTGGTGGCTCAGTGTCTGAGAGATCCCAGGGATCCAGGTTAATTGAGACTGCTGGTCTTCCTATGGGGTTGCCCTCCTCCTCAGCCTTTCCCTAATTCAACCACAGGGATCAGCAGCTTCTGTCCATTGGTTGAGTGTCAATATCTGCATCTGGCTCATTCAGCTGTTTGTTGGGCCTCTCAGAGAGTAGCCATGCTAGGCTTCTGTCTGTAAGTACATCATAGCATCAGTAATAGTGTCAGCTGTTTTTTAAGAGGTGGAACCTCTGCATTCCAGGGAGCTTTTGAACTTACTACATACACAAAGATGGCCTTGAATGGATTCTATTTCCTCTATCTCCCCAAGCGCTGGGATTAAAAGTATGGGAGGAGTTGGGAGAAGGGAAACTGATCAGAATATATTGTATGAAAAAAATATTTCAATGAAAAATAAAAGTTTGTTTTTCCACACCTGGCTATTTGTGTTATTTTGAAATAAATGACTGTTCCTTGACAAGAATGAATGTAGATTTGTTCTTCTCAACTCCATCTCCACTAAGTAACTTTTCCCAGGTCCAACGTGGGGACAAAAGAAGGAATGAGTTCTGATAGGATGTTTTATTTAAACCCTGTTCTGAGCAAAGAATAACTACAATCAGGATTTTTTCCCCATGAAAGTGGTCAATGTTTTCCAAGATTTATCTCATTAAAAGAAGGAAAGGGAGGAAATTTCTGGGTTTTGACATGCATTTTTTTTTCATTACAAAAAAAAGGTTGAAGTAAGAAAATTCAAATGCTTTTCTTGTTGATATATTTGCCAAATACTGATTTTTCTCTAGCTGGTAAACCTATGTGACCATTTGATGAGTCAGATATGTGTCTATTTTTAGCCCTTTATTTCTAAAGCCTCAGAATGAGCAATTTAACAATCATAGATGTTCACAAGGAAAAATGGAGACAACAAAGTTTGCTTTTACAGGACATTTGAAATCAAACTATCCCAGTAGAGAAATCAAATTTGTTCACTTTGGTATAAAATATAATGCAAAAGGCAATTTCCCAAAATTATACTGTGGGTGTGAACACTTTCACATAGCCTTTCTCCCTGAATGGTTTTGCAGAGTGACTGCCAATCCTGCCCCAGATGTTTTGCATCAGTCTTCCCTCATGGTATCTTTGCCTCAACTGGCCAGCCATCTAGGTTTGCTCTAGCTGAGTTTTCCTAAACTCCATATATATCCAAGACCAAAGGCATATCTTAGTCCTTAGAACATTATCCCACCTTGACAACTTCTGGCTTGCTAGTAACCATAGCAATATATATATATATTATATATATATTTTTTTTAAAAAAAAAAACACTTTAAAAAGATTTTTTGTGTAATAATTAGGTTACCATTTATCCTTTGAAGTCTGTCTCACATTGACATTTTGGAGCTCACTTAACAAACCTCAGATTCACTTTGTGCTCAACTACTGGGCTGTGTAGCCAAGTGGGCTATTAAATTTTTGCTTTGAGTCTGGGTTGGTGGAAAGTGGAAGGTTTATTCCCATCCATACATCTCTGGAGAAAGATACTTCTATCAATCAGCACTTTGCTTTTTAAAACTTCTTTAATCCTTTTTTACAGTCCAGACTTCATCCCCCTCTCGGTCTGCCCCCCAGATGACTCCCCATCCCATACCACCTCCTCCCATATCTTCAAGAGGATGTCCCCACCCTTACCTCCACCTCACCAGACCTCCCCACTTCTTGGGGGCCCAAGTCTCTTGAGGGTTAGGTGCATTTCTCTCACTGAGGCCAGACCAGGCAGTCCTCTGCTGTATATGTGTTGGAGGCCTCATATCAGCTAGTGTCTGCTGTTTGGTTGGTGGCTCAGTGTCTGAGAGATCTCAGGGGTCCAGGACAGTTGAGACTGCTGGTTTTCTCATGGGGCCACCCTCCTCCTCAGTTTCTCCCAGCTTTTCCCCATCCAACCACATGGGTCCCCGGCTTCTGTCCATTGATTGGGTGCTAGTATCTGCATCTAGCTCTTTCAGCTGCTTGCTGGGCCTCTCCGAAGGCAGCCATGCTAGGCTCCTGTCTGCTAGCACACCACAGCATCAGTAACCATGTCATGGCCTGGGCCTCCCTTTGAGCTGATTCCCAATTTGGGCCTGTCACTAGACTGCCTTTCTCTCAGGCTCATCTCCATTTTTGTCCCTGCAGTTCCTTCAGACAGGAACAATTATGGGTCAGAGTTTTGACTGTGGGATGGCAGCCCCACCCCTCCACTTGATGCCCTGTCTTTCTACTGGAGGTGGGCTGTACAAGTTCCCTCCCCTCACTGTAGATCACGTTCTTCCTTACCCAGCAACTATTTTTTCTATGAGTGCTTAAATAATGAAGCATGGTAGCATAAACCAGTGCTTCTAAAATACTAATGTGCATAAGAGTTCCCACAACATTTTCTTTGATGGGGCAGATTCTGCACTTTTAATGAGTTTGCACATGATGCTGACCTGTGAGGTCCTCGAAGTCACTCTGTTGATTGACTATGACAGATACTCAGTTATTCTTCTTGAGGTTTTCTTTTCTTTTCTAGGTTTGGGATACAGCAGATTCTCAGCTCAAGGTCTGTTTGTCTGTCTGTCTGTCTGTCTGTCTGCCTGTCTCAGGGAAAATTCTCCAATTTCTCTTTGGCTAAATCAGTTTGAATCAAGTAAATAGCACTAGAGGCACTTCAGATCGATGTGCCCGTTGCTTGCTTCTAATGACTTGTAGTAAGTAGTGGAAATTGGATGGGCATTTTTAGCAACTGCCTTTTCTCTTTAAAATGTCAGCACATTAGCTGTGGTTTATTTACTTCATTTGTAATGACCTGCACTGCTCAGGAAAGACTCTACGAGCTACTTGAAGATAATTAATCACATTGAATCAGTGATTGGTTTTTAAAAGCCTTCCTAATGCCCGGAATTTCTCAAGGACATCGTCATCCATCATTGGTTTTATCAACTTCTCACTTGTATTTATCTCTCACTGAGTTCGTGTCTTGCAGATTCCAAAAAGCTCCCCACATCCATTGACTCAAATCAAAATTGCAAGTAGCAGCATGGAAGCACTAGGGCATTTAAAGATTGTTTCAGCATCTTTGAGAAGCAAACTTGCTAAGAGAGACTGGGAGGGAACATCAACAGGCAGACGACTATCTAGCACCAGGCTAGAAGTCTCTCCTTATCATTGGGAGAACTACTGGCAAATCTAGATGAGATGACAGGCCATAGCTTAACACTCTCTATGTAGCACAACAAAGGGCCTTTGTGGGGATCTTCCTGGTCACTTGAGAATGTGGGGTTTTAGAGAGGTATTATCAAGAGACCCCCTTGAATCTCTCCTCTCCCCAGTCCCTGTGTGTGTGTGCCATGTGCTTGTGATCATGGGTACATATATGTGCATATGCATATGGAGGTCAGAAGTCAACTTCAGATGTCATGCTCCAGGTGCCATCTACTTTAGTTTTTGAGATAGGCTCTCTTTTTGGCTTACAACTTGCAGATTGGACTAGGCTGGCTGGCCACGCAAAACCGTAGGATCTATCTTTGCTTCTCCAGCACTGGGATTACATACATTCTACCATGCCCGTCTTTCTAACATGGGCTCTAGGGGTTGGATTCTGGTTTTTGTGCTTACGCAGCAAGAAC
Source organism: Mastomys natalensis (assembly GCA_021653895.1). Taxonomy (NCBI): domain Eukaryota; kingdom Metazoa; phylum Chordata; class Mammalia; order Rodentia; family Muridae; genus Mastomys; species Mastomys natalensis. Next base: position 56,553 of record JAJTUV010002741.1, read on the forward strand.
TTTACCATCAGAGTCATCACCCCAACCCCTGAATTAAGTGCGCTTGCCAGGATTTTGTCAATCCCCACAATGGAACCAATGCAATTTCACAATGTCTGTCTGGATTATTCCAGTGTTGAGCGAGCCTTGATATGTTTAGGGCCTTAGCTATGTTTTGTTAATTTAATAAGTTAGAGAGATGTGTAGGTGACTTTTTGTGGTTATAATTTCATGGTTGACAATTTCTATTACTTTTATGAAAAGGCAGTGACTAGCTCATGGAGTTTCAATGTCTGTTCTTTTCAGTATCTATGTCGAACCTCAATCTTTACTGTGGTGGTATTACAGGCTAGACCTTTGAAGAAGTAATGAATTCAAGAGTACTGACTTTCTTAGTGAATCCATTCTCTTAGAACAGTGATTTTGAGTTTAGGTCTTTTGCTTTTTTGTCTTTTTGCCATGTGATATCACTATATTTTCTCTTTGTGAAGGATGCAGCAACAAGTTGACATTTTGGAATAAGACAGAGACCAGGCCCACATTGGACTCTGAGCCTGCTGGCACCTTGATCTTGGATCCCTAACCTCAAGAACTGTGAAAAATTAATACTCGTTATTTAAAAATAACTCAGCATGGATTCTTGTTATAGTTGCACAAATGGATCAAGATTATCTTTCGTCATGTTGTCCTAGATTGAGAAGACACAGAAATGACACCATCCCTGAAATTGTTTGATTACTAGCTATTTGATCTTAATTTAAGGCCACTTCAGTCACTTTCCCTTAGTTTCCTCATCAAAAAAAAGTATGTGAGTGTGTGTCTATGTGTCTGTGACGGTTGTGTCTGTGTGTGTTTGCTTTGTTTGGGGGGATTGTATGTTTGTTTTCTAAAGAGATAAAAAGGACATCCAGTTGGTGGGTGAGGAGGTGGGGGATCTGGGAGGAGTTAGGGAAGGGGAAAGTATGACCAGAATATATTTTGTGAATGTTTTCAAAAAAATTAGAAAGTACTACTGACATAAAAAAAAAACCCCATAGTATAATAAAAGTTATCACCTCCATAAGGAATATATTATGTGGCACACGGAAGTAGCAATAGTTACCTGTTATTTTAACACCATTCACAATAAGTAATTGCTAAGTACTCAATATGGACCATTTCAATATAATTACTGTGGTAGTTAATTTCAATTACCAACCTTACTGGATTCAGAATCACCTAAGAGACTTGCCTCTGAGCTTGTCTGTGAGAGTGTTTCCAGAGGGCTTACCTGAAGAGGAAAACACCCACCCCAAGTATGAGTACTACTAACCTATACTGTACTAGTATTCATCTCTCTCTCTCTCCTCTCTCTCTCTCTCTCTCTCTCTCTCCTTCCTAACTGTAGCTAAACAGAAATCAGCTGCTTTACATTCTTCCTGCTATGACTTCCTCACCTCAATGGACAATGCCCTCAAACTGTGAGCCACAACAGTTTTCTAAGAACCTTATAGCCTACAAGTTAGTCAATATTCAAACCTATAGCAGATCCACTGCTCTGAATTACTGCACCAAGGCCTCAGAGATGATAGAAGATAAAAGCTGCTGCCCTCAAAGATTTGCAAGTCTATACTGGTGAGATCAAATATCTACAATTTACTAGGAACACAGAGATGTTCCAGTGCAGATTTGGCATCATGGGAGGTTTCTATCACAAAATGGCAACTGATTCATTTGTATTTGCAAATAAGCTTTATATCCTTAAAAAAAAAAAAAAAAAAAAACCTCTGGTTTGCTTCTACAGTAGCTGAGGAGGTGTGCAAGTGTGTGATCATGCATGTGAATGAATGTGCGTACAAATTTGCTCTCTAGCCTAGTATAAAGCAAATGTTTTCCCTTTCTTATTCATTCTTTCAGCAAGTAATGAGAACATATTATGCAAACCATGGATTAAGCCCTGTTTATTCTAGTCACAATTGTCATTACACAAGCTCAGAGTCCTTCAGGCAGTAAACTAGCCTTTATGAAAGTGAATTGTATCAAGGTAAAAAAAAAAAATCTCATTCTTCAATTAGAGAAAATATCCATCCAGTCCATTTTATATGCGTGGCTTCATTTTACAAACATATTGAGAGACTGCTGGAGAAACTTTAAGTATGCATCAGTGAATTAAGCATTGGTTTTCTATATTTCTCCCACCTTTCAAAACCATCCTTCCATTTAATCCATTTATTGCAGGAGATAATGCTACTATGCACATAAGTGTATGAGAATGAATTTCCAAGGTGCATGGCTCTTAGAAATGGTTTTCCATAGTGTTCACAGAATAAGTAGAGTTTGACACCTGTCTGGGTGTTTCAGTATTACTTCACCTATGCTTATCTTATTATTATAGTATTAAGAGCTACCAGAAGAAAATAGAATCAGCATGCAATTAGATTCCCACACATTCAAATTCTGCTATTAGAATCTGTTTGTGAACCAAGAAATGAATGTTGGCTTTAACCCCAGGGCTTTCCCCTGAGCTCCCTGAAAAATGCTGGAAGATGTGTTAAGGGAAAATAGTTCAGAAAAACATTGAAATTGAAACAAATGACATTTCAGCCCGTTAGTCAGCGAAGAGTTGGCTGTTTTTACAGGCAAATTTGTTTTTCCCTTGAAATCACTTTGGAGATAATATTATTTTTTCCTTGCCTCTTAAAAAAATCTCACTTGTCATTAAAAAGAGAATGAAAAACATCCCAAGTCTAAGCCCTCAAAGGCTTCAATGCTCAGGCAGTGTGGTTACCTTTCCTGCTGGCCTTCAGTTAGCCGTCAACCATCATGGTGTTGAAAATTCTCTTTGTGGATATCTCTTCTAGAATTTTCTCTCACCAAGCAATGGTTGCCACCATTTTAAATAACCTATACTTGCTAATTGGATAAAAAGTGAGACAATGCCATGATATTTTAAAAAATTATCCTAGTAACATACCTAATTCAAGAAACAAATATCCCTCGCCATTCTGCATCTTCATGTTCTGATGTTTTCAGCATCTTCTGCAATCAAACACAGTAAACTGTGGACCTTAACATAATGAACAGGACGTGGAATAAGGTGGCCGAAGGAAAAGGAAGTGTGTGGATCGGCTCCCTGTTGTTTATTTTCTATCTAGGTCAAGGTTCAAAAACCATCCTTGTAGGAGTCCGTCTATTGAGGAACTGGGTGCTTTCCATTATTCACCGCCCCTAAAAATATCAAAATGTACCTAAAACATTAAAGGAAAAAGAATTCTAACTTATATAGTTAAGCTACTTTACTTTTGTTGTAGACAATTTGTACACCTAAAACGCCTGTGATTCCAGCACTTGGGAGGTAGAAGCAGGAGGATCAAGAGCTAAAGGTCATCCTTGGCTACATAGTAACTTTGAGACCAACCTAGACTACATGAGAACCTGTCTCCAAAGGCTGGACCAACTACCAAAAAAGTACAGGCTACTTTATCAAATTTCTACATCAGGGGAGAAAACAGACTAAATTTACTAACAATTTCATTACTTGTAGTACCTGGGTCTTACATTTTAACTATTTTTTAAAAGTTCATCATTAATAGTAAGAAAAATAGGCCTCTAGTTGTATTTACTAGTACGTGATATTTCATAACCTTTCATTATGAAAACTTCATGTTTTTCCATATTGAAAATTTGAATCAAAGATGTGCAGAATGTCTGTGTTTGATGCTGTACAGAAACCTTGATCTGCATTTTAAAAATGGAGCTTCTTAGACCCTAGAGATTCTGGATCTGAAATCTATCTGGGAATCTACATTTTATCAAACATCCCTGGGTCATTCTGGCGTTAGTGCGTTTAGAGACCATTTCTGAAGAAATGAGTCTATAGGTTGATGTGAGATACTTAATGGTGTGATGCAGCCACTGTTTAGTTTCCCTCTAATCACATTGTTGCTACTAAGTTTCCTTCAACTGAGCTCCTCAGAGGAATGACTTGGTGTCTTATTATCTTCAAATACATTCAGTATTAACCTCAGTTGTGACCATTACTAATTTCTTCTTCTTCTTCTTCTTCTTCTTCTTCTTCTTCTTCTTCTTCTTCTTCTTCTTCTTCTTCTTCTTCTTCTTCTTCTCCTTTGATCTTTTCAGGAAAGTGTACTTTCAATTAATGACTATGCAAGGACGTTTGGTGATGTTCTATTCAACACACTGTGCGTTTGACAAGAACATTCTGGTTAAGATAGTATGTATGGGGCTGCCAATTGATTCAGCTCTGAAAACAAAATGAAACTGCAGGCATATATCTGCCATCTCAGAACTTTGGAGGAAAACACAGAAGGATCCTTAGGGCTCACTAGCCAGCCAGTCTAACCAGTTGGTGAGCTCCAGATTCAATGGGATACCTTGTCTCAAAAAAAAAATCAGGTTAAGAAACTATCAAAGAAGACAACAGATGTCAACCTCTGATCACTCTGTATATACACACAGGTGCACCCCCTACTCACAAACAAGCACACACATAGACAGACAGACAGACACAGAATAATAGAATTCAAAGGTTTCTTTGCCTACCACAATTGTATATCATTGTAGTGATTACATCATTTGAAAAATAGTCATAGATATTATCTATACATCATAAAGAGTTAATGGAGGGGCAAAGGGAAAGACTGGATGTAGATGAATATCTAGCAACTTTGACGATCATTGTGTGTTATAGTCTGTTTTGATGGACATCACTACCCATTGCTTCTATATATCTTTCAAAATAAGTTTAGATACATATGTATAGGTAAGATTTGAGAAGCCTTTTAGTGAATTCTAGACTGCCTTTGAGTATTTGGGGTTTTGTTTTTTTCTTTTTTATCATTAGCACATTGATGCTAGAAGAAGAAAGGAAGGTGCTGTGCCAGAGACATGGGCACTAGACTATCTCTATGAAGGATGCTGGACCAACTCTTATAAATGAGCTACAAGGCAGAACTCCTATGGAATCTATTTCCTTCTTTCTTTCTTCCCCTTTCTCTCTTCTTTGTTGGGATCCCACTGAAAGAAGGGAAATGTATTATAATATATTACATGTTACCAATTATTCCTTCTGTTCTTCTTGCTGTGCCATTTGTAGAGAAAATATGTTTCTCTGTCTTACTGACTTTGAGGTTAGCCATATAAATTTTGAGCCAAGATGCTACAGTGAAAGTGTCTACCAAACCCCTCTAGTATGCTTGTCATCTCAGACATCTATAAGAACATGTCTTCTTAGCTGCTGACTCTAACATGAGACACAGGTACTACATACCTTAATATGATTTGAACAAAATGATTGGCAGAGCTATAAACAATCCATCAGCTTATGAGTGATAAAATTAGTATTTGGATAAGCCACAAGATTTGGGTATGGTTTGTTATCCAACAGCTTCATAAAATTAGCTGACTAATACCACAGGATAACAGCCCCTGACTCTAGACTCACTTTTCACCAATCACCATTTATACTAGCTCCTTTACAACATTTCCTTCTGTAAAAATTCTCATTTTTTTTTCATGAACTATCAGCCCTGAAGGGGAAAGAACCACAGCTAATAAGTGTCTGAACTGAAAATTCAAATTTACATATGCTCATGTTCACATATGGTAATTATTCCATGGCTTTTCCCTAACTTCCTGCAGTCTGCATTCCAGATTACAGCAGGAGCAACCCCTTATAGAAACAGCCTCATTATTTTATGAAAGGTTTTTCAGTTCAATGCATGTTTATGTACTTTATCTCATCAATAAGAAAATATACAGTTACTCATTGGGGCACTTAGTCCTATTTAGTTCGACTTTAGATTGAGTCATAGCCATGAGAGTTGCAATGGTAAAGTCCTCAGCTTGGAAAGTATTTTACTGTGGAAACCACAGGAAAGCTTGAAATAGACTAGAATAGTTTGTGGTTATAGGTATAAGAGAAAATGTAGCAGATAAAAACAAGCCGAGCCAGTGTTTGGATGATTCCTTGATTAAAGTAGGCAAATGTCATAGAGACTACCAAGGATCTCACTCCTCTCCATTCACTAAGAAGCACCATCAGTCCCGTAGCTGTCACACTCAGAAGGAGTGCTAACTTTCAGTCCTTCACAGTAGATCACACAGGGAGTTCAAGGAAAAGAAACACTAAGGCCCTATGATCAAATTCAATAAGAATTTCAGGGTGAAATGCTGGGCATCTGTTGTTTTCTAAGTCCCCAGGTTAGCTAGGTGTGGTGGTTCATGCTTTTAATCCCAGCACTCGGGAGGCAGAGGCAGGTGGATCTCTGAGTTTGAGTCAAGCCTTGTCTACAGAGTGGGTTCCAGGACAGCCACGGCTACACAGAACTCTGACCCTCCCCTCCCCCCAGAAAAGAAAATTCTACCAAGGTGGGCTTCCACTAAACTAGAAGATGGGATACAGACCTTGGATCTGCTGGCATTTAGTATTAATACCCAGTTTCACTAAACAACCCACACCTGGCAATGGGGTGTGGCTCCACCTTGTGTGGCTTTGAACTTCTCCCATAGACTCTGCAATGATCATTCCTTCTTTGCCAAATCCCTTTCTTCCATTGGCTTCTTTGCTGAGTCCACATATATGCCCTGAAATCCAAATTTATTGTCAGTTCCTTAAACAGTGTTTGCCAGGGGCTAAACTGTGAAAAGGTGAGTCATTTGTAAGGTATCTCTTATGTTAGCTTATGAAAAGACCACTGGCTTCACTAATAAAGAAAAAAAATCAATTAGAAATTGAAATCTGCTATTATACACTGTCTTTACCTCCATTTATTTTGGAGTCCTGGCATTCTGGTTTAATTTACACATTCAAATATCTAATAATTAGCTTTGATTTACACAACCCGAAGTCTGGCAATGGAACTTAGACAGCGATGAGACAGCTACCCAGTTGCCTCCTTGCGTGGATAAAAGCTCCATTTCTTTCATAGCAACGTGCTCTACTCCAAGTTAATCAGTAATACTGGTGGCAAATAATCTCAAGAAAATTGAGTAGAAATAACGTAAATTTTATGGTCTTCTCGTGGGACTCCTAAGAGTATCAATCAGTTCAGGGTGTCTCTGACTGTTTTGCTTGCTCTTGGAACCCTGGGTTACCCACCCAGCCTTGATTTGAGGGTTTGTGCCTAGTCTTACTGCATCTTGTTTTGCAGTATTCACTTGACATCACTGGGAGGACTACCCTTTTCTGAAGGAAAATGGAGGAGCAGTGGATCTTGAGGAGAAAGGAGGTTGGGGGGAGAGACTGGGAGGAGTGGAGGGAGGAGAGGCTGCAATCAGGATGCAGTCTATGAGAGAAGCATTTTAAAAAATAACATAAGGCACAGAGCAGTTAAGTGATAAACTCAAGGTTAAATGCAAGCTACTCAATAAAGGTTGAAATGGAGCCCAGGCAGGTTGGTTCCAGATCTGTACTTTGAACCATAGAATATATCATATGAATCAGTAGGGACGGCCCTGTTCAGGTGAGATTTAGGAGATAATGTGAAACTATGGGCACTCCCATCACTTTTGATGGGAATGTAAACTGGTACAGCTTCAAACCTATTGTTTGGCAATATCTAGTAAATCTAAACATGCCTAGTAATTCCTGGGCATCTCCCTACCAGGAGTGGATACACATGCTAATGAAAACAATGTGAACTTGAAGGTTTATGGTAGCACTACTCATATCAACACCAAACTTGATATTACTCAAATGTTCATCCACAGAAAAATGAATAAATCAATCCTATTATGTTTATAACACTATACAGCAGGGAGGATGAATGACCTATAACTATGAAAAGCAAGATGGGTGGAACTCAAACATAATGCTGACTGAAGGAGATAGAAAGCAGAGCATTTGCTATAGGAGGCTCTTGGTATTCAATGATAAGTAGACGCTTTCTCCACTGCTCCATTTAATCATCTGTCTGCTTGTCTATCATCTATCACCTATCCAGTTTGATCAGTATGAACTCACAAATCCTTATGTTTATCCAGTAGTTTATTATTCATTACCCATTATTCTGCTTCCTTATTTTGATGCTCAAATTGTGCCAGATTTTATCCACAGGAACCCTTTTAAAGTAGTTCCTGACAGATGCCCTTAATTTTTTTGAACACATCCTTACTTTTCAAACTAACAAAACGCCCTTAGATCATCCTTGTAAAAATGTTATTAGATTCCAGGATTGCAGAGCTACATGTATTTGTTTTATTGGGATGCTTTTGCTCATTAGCAGCCCCATTCCTAGAAATAGTTAAAAGATATATGTATCTTTTATACACATCGGTATGTGGATGTGTGTGTGCATACATATCCAGGTTGACGTACACAAAAACATGCACCTAGGATCTAGAGACATATCTTCAAATAACAGAAACTTTACAGAAATGATTACTGTAGCAAAGTTTTCACTATTTCTGGTGTTCTCCCCAGTTTTCCATTTTCTAGTCAAACAGCAAGCTGCTGTTTGGGTTCTCTTGCTTTTATGGCTTCTAAAACAGCCATTCTCATGGGTATGAAGAACAACAAAAGCTGAAAATGGAGTTGTTTCATAGAAGTTTTGAGGAGGAAATTTAGGTAACTCAGCCAGAAGCAGGGAAGCCACCCTTCACAGGAAGGAATTGACAGAAGGATCTGCCTTCTCTAAGAAGACTGAGTACCAGGCACCAGCAGAATCAATTATTAACCAAGGCAGAGAAGAAAGGTTAAGAGGGACAAGGGACATCGAGAAGCCATGAACTGTCATAAAGGCAATGCTTTGCCAGGGAAAGCTATTTTCATTTGTCTCAGAAGCATGCCCACACAGATAGTTTGTTCCCCTTAGTGATTTCAGCCAAGTTCTCTCAAGTGAATCATAGCGAATGGATTTTTGAATACAGATCAAAAATCATAATCAAATAACTACAGAATTCACCTGTTTTAAGCAAACTGTGGCTCCCCAGTTTTACTTGGCAGCATTGCCAGCTGAAAGCATTAAGTTAAAGTTATTACATTCCTTATCCTATGCATAGGATTGAAGTGCTATAATTAAATATGAAAGAACTTTGGAAAATACTTCTTTAAAATTTTAGCTGCTTAGATTAGAGAAGAAACTATATTAAAAAGGACTTGTGTTGGTTGATTTAATTCTTTCTGCTTCCTTATTTTGAAGCTCAGATCGCCCCAGTCATACTCATATGTTGGTTGTGTGTACATAGATGTGTGTGTGTGTGTGTGTGTGTGTGTGAGAGAGAGGGGGGGGGTCAACATAGGGTGTCTTCTTCAATGGTTCTCCACCTTTTTTTTTTTAAATAGGCTCTTTGATAACAAAGAACCTGATGTCATCCATTCAGATAGGCTGGCTGGCCAATGGCTTCCAGGGGGTTATCTGTCTCTCATCTCCCCTACATCATTACTGAGGTTATAGACATGCATCACCACATCTAGCTTTTACATGAGTTCTGGAGACCTGATCTCAGGTCCACATGTTTGCACAGCAGGCACTTTACTAACTGAACCATCTCCCCAGCCTCTCTGACTCTCTCTGTCTCTCTGTCTGTCTCTCCTCTCTCTCTCTCTCTCTCTCTCTCTCTCTCTCTCTCTCTCTCTCTCTCTCCTCTCTCGTGCTTAAGAAACAAGCCCTCTCTTGTGCTGAGACGGAACCCAATACTTCATTTCATGCTGCTAATTACATTCTCTACTAGTGAGCTACATATACTACATATAGTTCATACCCTTTTTTCTGAATTTGCTTCCAGGTCTTATTTCCAGTTGAATTTTAAATTGCAAGCTGTTTTCAGAATCAGAGTTATTACTCCCTCAATCCTTCCATCACCTCTCCCATCTGCTTTCCACTCTTTCCATTTATAAGCTTTACCACTGAAGTTTTTCTTTCCCACAAGGGCTCAGTGGGACTGAGGCTAAGCATCCTAACATGACTTCAGTGGTGGGAAATTTCTCAAAGAATTCCTTGTAGGTGGGACTGGATATTTAAATATTGTACCACAAATTTTTAAAAAAAAAATGAAAGAGAGACCTTAACTCTAAAAATACAAATAAGACATAAAAGGGAATGGAGACTTAGCAATGTGGGTGGGGAGAGGATAACGAGGGATGCATGTGACTACAATTTATTACATCCATGTATGCACATGATTGTCAAGGAATAAAACTGATTAAAAAGAAAAAAGAGAAAGGCTTTACTTAATCTAGACTCCAGCCGAAAGACATTGGCTACCTCTTCATCCCACTGCTCAGTGTCCTTGATTTAAATATGGGGACAATCATCAACTTTGGGATTTTTTTTCAGTGACCTATGACATCAGAATTGTGGCTCTGAACTGCCCCATCTCTGCATCCTGAAACTGCTGTGTAGTTGTGGAGAAAGTCAAGTATCCAACTTGGCATCTTTCAAACTACCAGTCAGCGTGATGGCAGAACCACTGGGCTATGGGTACTTGCAAGTCTGCTTTTCTGGAGTTGATTCTTGTTCATTTTTATGTGGATGCAAAAAAAGAGAAGATGCCTGGCAAGAAGGGGTATCGGAGACTTCTGACTGCCCTGTGTCTGCTCTGAAGAAGGTGCTGAAACACTAAAAGATGGTGGTCAGTGCCTCAGGTTGAAGGAGAGCCATTCAAGCACTCTCACATACTGAAACTGGCGGAGTGTTCTGTGTTCTTCACCTAGTCTTATCACAGACCATCACATAGCATTGATCCTATGAGGTCTTAGAATGGCCAGTTGATGGAAGGTGATAGATAGTTCACGTAGCAGGAACAGGTAATGGACTAGTTACTTCTTACTGTGACCAAATACCTGACCCCCCCAAAAAAAAAATTAAGAGAAGAGGGATTATTTGTGTTCACAGTTTGAGGGGGCACAGTCCATCATGATATAAAGGACAGGAGTAGGAAGTAGATAGTCACATTGGCTTAGAGGTCAGGAAGTAGACAGAGGACAGGAAGTAGGGCTAAGCTAACAAACCTCAAGGCCCCATTCCCAGTGACTCACTTCCTCCAATGAGACTCCATGTCTTAAAGGTTCTACAGCCTTCCAAAATAGCACCAACAAATGGGCACATAGTGGATATTACACATGCAAATCACAGGAGGTACCTATCTGGAAACCACCAGGAATCTAGGAAGATGGACAAAAAAGGACTGCAAGTATTTTTCTGAATACCTGTAAGATAATTGTCCTATGAAGCCCCAAGGACATGATGGAGTGGATTAAGTCAATGGCAATAGGCTAAAAGTTCTCATAATTATTAGTGTGGTATCACCTGCATCTTAAACTGCTAAGATTTGGAAATTCTACAAAGAAAGATTGGCGATATAGTTTAGTATTAGAATACTTGCCTAGTGAGACCTAGATTCAATCCCCAGCATCACAAAAAGAAGAGAGATAGGAAAAAGAAAAGGTCACAAAAGATTATGCAGATTGTAATTTGTTGGGAGTACTTTCATATGATGCTGATGTTCTCTGAAAAAAGAACAGTCAATACTCAAAAGAGTTTAAGAAACACTGGATTAGGCAGCATCAAGCAGGTTTCTTTACCAAAGATTTTCACAGATCATTGGGTGCACTAATGGGGAGTGATTCAATGGGGCAGTGAATGAGGACCATGCTGCAATAACACATGGCTCCACAATCTCAGGGGCTTGTCAACAAATGCTTAATTGTGACTTGTTTTCCTGCACATCGTCTGTACTTTAGGACCTACAATGGAAGAATGGAATGTTTTATTTATAGAACATTTTTGTTTTTTACTTTTAATAAAATATGTAATTCTCATATGCACAGTTCTGGGATTAAACATAGATATCTGTGTAAGCATAGATCAATAAATACATGTAGTATTGCCAGGATCATGCACAACTCAGCATTCTCTTGTCCAATCAAACCTTCCACTGGTCCAGAGCATCTGTTAGTCTGATTTCTACCACAGCAAATCAATAACCTATTCTAGAAATTCATATATGGAATTATGCAGTATATATAGGTTAGTGTCTGACTTTTCAAACTCAAGATTAGATATTTGGAGTTTTTGCTATAATTCATGGCAATTATATATCCCTTTTCACTGTAAAAATAATACTCCACAATATGACTATATTGAAATTTGTTCATACATTTGCCTATTGATGGGTGTTTGAGTTGTTTGAGGTATGGGTTACTATGATGTTCAGCACCTTTTCATGTGATTCCTCCCCCCTTCTTTTGTGAAAGTCTCAGAATAGTCTATCTAGAACCTCCTTTGCCTTTAGGCAAATGTAAAAATGAACACGTAAGCTGGTATTTGATGCTTTCCTTCATAAGTGACAGACATTAGTTCTGTCTACATGTTACTGACTAAAGTAATTTGCATGGCTGCTTCCAAGCTTCATAGAGCAGGGAACAACAATCCTCCAGTGAGAAGGGCCACCACGATGTTTAACAAACAGGAATACAATTGATTCCAATCCTTAGAAGGATGTTCTCCATGGAAAGAGGGAATGGAAAGAATATAAGAGCCACATGATTGGGAGGTATGCTCTTAAACACTGGTATCTGGATGTGACATGGCTGTTGCAATCAGAAACACAGAGTTGTTGTGGTCTCATGCACAAATCTTCACAACATGGGGCCCATCAACATCCTGCTGCTGTTGTTTAAAGCTGGGACTGAAGAGATAGATCAGCAGTTAAGAGCACATGCTCTTACAGAGGACCAAAATTTGCTTTCCAGCATCCCATCCACATAGTAGCTCACAATCATCTGTAGCTCTGGTTCTAGGATACTTGACATCCTCTTCTAACCTCCATGGGCACCAGGTACACACGTGGTTCACCTACACACGTGCAGGCAAAACATTCAAGCACGTAAGATAAAAATAAATCCTAAAATGAATACCTAAGTATTGTGGCTAATGAGATTTTATGTGTTTCTTCTGATAATACTATATATCTTAGTGATAAAAACGGCATGGTATTGGAACAGAGACAGTCAGGAGGATCAATGGAATAGAATAGAAGACCCAGAAATGAACCCCCATACCTATGGTCACTTGATCTTTGACAAAGGAGCTCAGACTATCCAGTGGAAAAAAAGACAGCATTTTCAACAAATGGTGCTGGTCCAACTGGAGGTCAACTTGTAGAAGACTGCAAATTGATCCATACTTATCTCCTTGTACAAAGCTCAATTCCAAGTGGATCAAGGACCTCCATATAAAACCAGCTACACTGAAACTAATAGAAGAGAAAATAGGGAAAAGCCTTGATCATATGGGCACAGGGGAAAAGTTCCTGAACAGAACACCAATGGCGTATGCTCTAAGATCAAGAATTGACAAATGGGATCTCATAAAACTGCAAAGCTTCTGTAAAGCAAAGGATACGGTCAACAGGACAATCTTTTTTATATATAAAAGAAAGAAAAATTGCAATACCAAACCTTCTTAGGTGGGGATAAGGGGATCAGGAGTTTGAGGTCAACCTCGTCTCCATACTAAGATTGAGGTCAGCTTAGGCTACATGAGACCTGCCTCAAACAAACAAAAAAAAACTAAAGAAGCCACCACCACCACTAAAAATATGACAAGACACATATGAACAGCAACATAATTAAGCAGAATAATGAATTACAAACTCTTTGCCACTTTAAAGGCAGTTGGACCTGGGAGAATCGAGCTCAAAATGTGGCAGACTAAAGACAACTTTAGTCAGAGAAACAGCTAATCTATATTTTGAGGGTTAAGAAGAATCACCTGAGTAACGTGTACTATCACAAGCACAAGCCACATGAGGCAAAAGTATGTTTTTCCATAGCAGCACATGAACAAATAGCAGTATCCAGCTATAATGAATCATCTAAAGTAAACTCACACCTACCCTCTACACCCGGGAGGGGCACAAAGCACAATCCATGAACAATTCTCACAGGTGCTCAGAAATCTCCTCACGCAACTCCATTCTTGGATTGTGTTCCAATCCAAGATGAGAATTCATGGCTCTATGCTGATCAGCAGACAGATATTTAGAAGACAGGTGCATAGATAGATGGATAGGTAAAGTAAAGGAGAGAGCCTTTACTTACTGTGGAATATCAAGAACCAGGAGGCCAGTATGGACTTGATGTTGGTGTTGGGGTAAAAGCATCTTCTTCACCAATAAAAATATAGCATCTTCTTCTACCACTTATGGTAAAGATTAGTTCAAGCAAGAATGACCAATGAATTCCAAATCTATAATGGCATTCTGATGAAAGGCCATTTTGATGATATTTGTATGAACTTAAAGTATCTCCATCCATACTATATGTAATGCCAGGTGGGGGAAGTCAAGTGGTATCATACTGACAGCTGTTGGGTAGTATAAATTAATCTTATTGTTGATATTGTTGAGGAACAGACTGATACCATAGACCTCCAGATGTGATACTATAAAGATTTATTTTTATTATTTTGAATTATGTGTGTGCATGTGAGAGCAGGTATCATCAGAGGCCAGAAATGTTAGATTCACTGAAACTGAAGTTACAGACTGTTATGAGCCACCTGGTGTGGGTGCTGGGAACTAAATTCTGGTCCTCTAGGAGAGCAGCAAGTGCTCTTAACAACTAATCCATATCTTCAGCCCCCTAGATGTGATACTTAAAAAAAAAAAAACATACTCTCTGCATAGTTTTCTGGCAAAGAACATGGCCAGAATCTAATCAGGAGGATACAAGTTCCAAAAGAAACAATTTCTGTAACAATGAGAAAAGTATGTAGGGGTATTCTTCAAAATTATTGATGTTATAGGATTTTTTAAAATGTGGTTGTGAAAAAAAGTAAATAAATAAAATGTGGTTGTGGAAACAGTACAGATTAATGAAAACTAAAGTAACATAAGAGCTAAAGAAAATATGTGACCCTATATTGGATGCTCTCCTAAAGGAAAGATGATCTTATAAATGGCATTATTGAGGCCGGCTAACAATACTGGGATAAAAATGGTAGGTAAAGTAACAATATTAAGTTTAGTCAAGTTGGAATTTGGATTGTGGTTATATAAGAGAATAGCTCCAATAGGTAGTAATGTCCATGACGTGTATGTATGTAACTTATTTTGAAAAGGATTCAGGGTCCCAGGAGCTGGGTTGGTTGGTAAAGTGCTTACTGCACATGAAGATCTTCCATCTGTACAAAAATTCAGGCACAGTAACACATGCCTGTAATCTCAGCACTAGGAAAATGGAAACTAAAAGACCTCTGAGGCTTGCTAGCCAACCAGTTTAGTTCTAGGTTGAGTGAGAATTCATCTAAAAAAATAATGGACATGAGAAAGAGAGAGATATAGAACATCGATTGCCCTTCAGTGTGTGAATGTGCAGTTTGTGTGTGTGTGTGCACACGCATACACATACACACAGACACACATACACACAGAGAAAGAGAGAGAGAGAGAGAGAGAGAGAGAGAGAGAGAGAGAGAGAGAGAGAGAGAGAGAGAGAGAGAGACTCGGAAAAATCTAGATGATAAATTGGAGATACAGGTAGAATAATTGTTAATAAAAATAAGATAATAAGCTAACAATAAGTGAAAGTACACAGAGGAAATACTAGTATGGTTATGCAAGTCCAAAAGTATTTCTAAATAAAATTATTTTATTTTCAAGTTCACTAATGTCATGATTTGATGACAAGGCTCTTTGTTCTGGCCATGTGTGCTTAATCTTGTAACTCAAGTTAAAATGATAGGATCTGACCCTTTTCATAGCAGTGATGACATTTGCCTCCAAAAAATAAAGGAATTCTAGAAAGCAATATGAAACCAGTATATCCAGCCATGCAGCCTGCTTTGTGAAGGCAGTCCTTATGTGTAGAGGGCCATAGTGTTCAGAGGAACTTGGTGTGAAAAGGCCTGCCTCTGAAAACATTGATCAGGTGGACAATCAGAAGGGAGTTTCCTGGGCAGAGGGGCCCCTGTGGAAAGGAACACAAGCTCTGAAACTAGCCTTCTTTCTGGAGTGCAACAAGTCCTGTACAATTCAAGCCTTCTTCTTCTGAAATTTAGCCTGAGAACCTCAGTCGACTCTGCTTGCATGTTCACACCGGGCTTAGGCATCTAAGGGTTTCCTTAAATCAGTTAAGAGAGAAGACAACAGCAGGTAGGATAATCACTGCTCATATAGTCTAATTTGTGACACCTGGGGCCATCCTTGTAATTATTGCTAGGTACAAATAGCCAATTTCTGAAAATAGCAATCATGACTAGAGGCAAAGAGATTCATTTATGTTCACATTGGACTTTCCCATTGTGCTGTCCTTGAGTTTGGTTTTCCCCTGAGATGCAGGCAATATTTCCATGGAACGAGTGGAGTGAGTCTTAGCTTTGTTTAACAGATAAAGCAGTTGAGGCCTTAAAGTGGCTGCACCTGGATCACACACACAAAGAAGCATCACCCAAGAGGATAACTGTCAGAATTTTATGACCTCTGATTGGATATTTACGTGAAAGAAGACACATAGTACCCAGGGTGTGTTTAGAAGAAACAGCTTCCATGGTAATTGGACAAAATATTATCAAGCATCTCATTACCATGTTGATATTAGAGAAATAAATGTCAGGAAAACAAGCATAATACTGCTTAGCTCAAATGATTTTTTAACAGGTCAAGAACTGAATTAATTATGTCATTTCTGTTTTAAAAAATATTTCTTTCAATTATGTGTGTGCTGGGGTGGGATAGTATGTACCCAATAGCTACAGGTGTAAACTGCCAGGTATGTGTGTCAGGAACCAAACTCAGGTCCTCTGCAAGAATAGTATGTACTCTTAACCACTGAGCCCTCATTCTTTTGAATGTACTCTGGGTAATGTGTTGGTGTGTTCCATAAAATGTACAGGGTCTCTTTTGGTCAATGTCACTGTTTTTGAAAGAGAAGACCAGTTGCTGACTAAAAAGGCAGCCCATGAGAAATCAACTTTGTGCTTACTTTATTGAAGAACTTGATTATCATAGAAATGAAACAGTAGCCTTTAAAATGCTTAAAGAGGACAGTCATGGTTAAGAACCTTTGTAGTGGTTCTCAACCTTCCTAATGCTGTGACCCTTTAATAGTGTCTCATGTTGTGGTGACCTTCCAACCATAAAATTATTTTTGATGCTACTTCAAAACTGTAATTTTGTTACTGTTATGAATTGTAATGTGTATATCTGATATGCTGGATATCTGATATGTAACCCCTCTGAAAAGGTCATTTGACACCCAAAAGGGATCACAGCCCACAAGTTGAGAACCTCTGTTCTAGGGCCTACCTGCTCACACTGAATTGGTTGCAGAGTTTTTTGTATATACATTTTGTATATAAATTCCACATTGTATGATGTGGAAACAGAAGTAAAGGCATTAGCTATCAGCTATCAAGCAAATCTCTGCCTCTGACTACTGGAAATCAATAGCTGTGCCAGAGATTTTGAACTGTCAGCCCTTTCTACAAGCAAGTGCAGTTAAAATACAAATATCCTCCATTTTAAAGTCTTATGAAAATGATCCTCTAGGTTCTAAATGATCTAGACAATCCTACGTGAAGAAAACTCAAAGCTTTAAGAGTTGTTGGCAGGTCATTTTTTTTCCTTCACTCATGCTAGTTTAACAGGAGTGAATTTGAGGCTGAAGTAGTAATAGGCATTGTCTGTTTTCTAGGAGTTTATGCTTCCATTATTCAGATGGGACAAACATTAATGGAGAAACTTAAAAGCACAAAGGCCTATAAATAAGTGTAAGCAGGTGGAGCTGTGCCAAGATTTTTAACCTGTTTTCAACTTTATATTTTAGCCCTGCTTACTATCTGCTTAGAGCCAGCCTGGGTTTCCTTCACAAAACTTTTAGAGACTGAAGATGGTTTCATGAGGGTCTGACATAAGGTCATATGCTCAGAAACTCACTATCTATAGTTTAATGTTTTGATGGTATGATATTGAATTTCTGGGTATTTTTATGTTTGAATTTTGGTGTGTTGCTTTTTTGTTTTTGTTGTTTGTGGTTTGTTTTGCTTTTCTTGAGATAGAGTCTCCCTGCATTGTCCAGGCAAATGTCACACTCCTGGGTTCAACCAATCATCAGAAGAGCTGAGGCCAGTTGAGAACTAGGGTACTTGTCTTAATTTGTTCTATCCACAAAGCTCTGCAGAACAATGGAGCAGGGCTTTATGGTTTGGAGCCAAGCCTACCCTCTGATAGGCTTTCGATCCTACCCTTTCTCTGCCTTATGACTGCTGCCACCATCTACCTGAGCCAGTATCAAATAGAGCAAGTAGATATTGTGGGAATAGCAAAATGTGGAATCAAGAGAGAGATGCCACCTAGTTTAGCGCCAGAAATGTCAAGGTCGGGGAAGTCAAAGCAGGGCCTGTGCCTCACAGAGTCTTTGTATGGAACACATCCACAAGTGTTTCCTATTTTAGTCTGACAACACAATGATGAGTTCTGCAGGCAACTTAGTAGTAGGCATGGACCTCTAGCCTGCCCTAATCTAGACACAGAAATTTTAATTCCATGAAGGTTGATCTGTGGGAGTTGTGCCAGTGGGCTATGGGATGAAGGTTGTTGACTTGCACACCTGAGTTAGGATACTGCACCTTGGTGTAGTGGCTGGCAAGAGGAACCCAGAAGGTGAAGAACATGTATGCTACACCACAGGATAGATTCTCAAGTGCCTGTGGGGGTTGTGTGACATTAAATAAGAACTAAGAACACTGCCAGGAAGAGGAAAGGGGTGGCATTAAATGAAACATTCTATACTTACTGTGTTATCTCACTGCTTATTTTTATTTTGTGTGTATATGTATCTCCATATTCATGTCTGTATGCACACGTGCATGTCTGATGTAAAAATTGTAGGTCAGTGTCTGATGTTTTCCTTAATTATCCTCTACATCACATATTTTGATGAGGTCTTTTACTATACCTGGAGCTCATCACTTGACTAGATTGACTGGCGTATCTACAGATCTCTCTATCTCTACCCTCCCAGCACTCCGGGCAAGAGCAGCCTCCATGCCTGGCTATTCTCATGGATGCTGGAAATCTGAACTCAGGTTCTCATGCTTGTACAGCAAGCATTTTGCCCCAGTTTTTCCTATATTTTTGAACATGGAGTTTTAAAATACTTAGCCCTGACAATTATGTAATTAGCTCCAACTACAGAAAACATCCAAAAAAAAACCCCATAATTCAATAGTTAAAATTAAGGTAAATACTCACCATCTTGCCAATGGCTGTCCCAGAGGGTGAGACAGTTTCCACTTGTCTGCATACATACCCAGTATGATTTAAAGCCACCCTCTCTCTACATATTTTGCTCTTGTGTTCTATTGGCTGTGGCCTACTTATTGAAGGGCACTGTAAGATCTGGGAGGAAGGATTTGGAGTTCTGCTTTCTGCTGTTCCTGAACTTAAAATTTAAAAATTGAAATCTCATGGTTTGGCATGTAACTCCCTTGGGCTTCTCTCCAGCTCTCAACAGCATACCTGTCTTGAACATTCATTGAACTTTGTTTGTCTGCCTCTACTAAGCATCTGAAAACACACCCACTAACCAACAGTCAGGCTAACTATTCATCTAATAATGAATGAAAACACACACACTTCCATAGACAAGTCGGAACAAAACCCTATGAGGTCAGGCAGTGGGAGTGAGGGAAAGAGCCTTGTGCTTTGAAAGGGTTAGAAGCATTTCTCAATCCAAAATTTAAGGAGTAAAGTAAACTCCAAATGAACTCGAGTCTCAGGGTTTGTGAGCTGCCCGGGAAAGAACTGTTGGGTTATCTCAGCTGTGCTGAACATTTTCTTCGGCTACTCCCATCACCAGCTGAGCTCATCAATCTTGGAAGGCAGCCTAGGATATCTCATTAGGCTGTTTGAAACTGGTGATGTCAGAACACATCACTCTTACTTTTTCACGGAGAATTAATGGATTGGAAGTCCACTCTAATAGTCTTAGAATCTACAGCCCAAGAAGTTGGTTCTGGACAGATGCCTGGCTGTATCCAACACCCTCCAATGCCCCTGAGTGCTGGCCCATCAGTGTGCATTATGAGGCAGACAACAAAACCCACCAATGATGTATTGGAGTGCTTGCTAAGTTTAGAGGCATCCATTAGTGGATTCTTGTCTTTAGTGAAATGGAAGTTTGTTATTTAGAAATTGTTTTGAATTATTAATTGATGTAGTAATAAGAAATTCTTGGGCTTGAAGCCAGATCATCTTTAGTCTATAAAAATCACTCTGTCTGTTGTATAATGAAGAAATGCTCTTTCTATCTTTCTAGAAGAGAATTAACCAACTCTTAAGTACCTTGCAAAGTAGCAAATAAGCCTCACTTTAAGTGAGCTTGGTTTAGTTAGGTCTACAGCTTTGCCCACAGTGGAACAAGATCATAAATCCTATTGCTGGATGGCATACCTTCTCTTGGTACCTTTAACTCTAGCAATAATTGCTTCCATTTCCCTTGTAGTTGCTATAAAGCTATAAACCACATCAATCTCTATGTATTCTCTTATCTTCAGAGACATCTCATGAGCCAAATAGCATTCATTACCCCCATTTTATAGATCAGGACACTACCATCCATATTTTCAAGGGTTAAGTAGCTTCCCTCGAGTATCAGAGCCTTTTAAGAATAAAGGTGACTTTTTTTTTTTTTTAATTTTACTGGTCTCTTGATGGAGATTAATTTTGTGTCCTCATGAATTTATGTGTGTGTATTTGTATTTTTGTGCTTTTATTTTTTTTCAAAATTCTGGTTTGATTATTTGCCTGTTTGTTTTCTAAAGAGGGAGAGAAAAAGGACTTTGGTGGGGAGCAGGTAGGAAGTGGGATGGATCGGGGAGAGTGGGGGAGGGGAAGCTGTGATAAAATATATTTTATGAAAAAATTATTTTCAACTAAAAGAAAGAAAGTGTTCCGTAGGCTTGTCTGCAGGTCAGTGAGATGGAAACATTTTCTCAGTTGAGGCCCCTTCTTCTCATATGACTCTAAGCTTGTGTCGAGTTAAGAAAAAACTTGCTATGAACATAGTGGAGCATATGTCTTTGTTATGTGTTGGAGCATCTTCTGGGTATATGCCCAGGAATGGTATAGCTGGGTCCTCAGGTAATACTATGTCCAATTTTCTGAGGAACCACCAGACTGATTTCCAGAGTGGTTGCACCATCTTGCAATCCCACCAACAATGGAGGAGCATTCCTCTTTTTCCACATCCTCGCCAGCATCTGTTATCACTTCAGTTTTTGATCTTAGCCATTCTGACTGGTGTGAGGTGAACTCTCAGGGTTGTTTTGATTTGCATTTCCCTGATGACTAAGGATGCTGAACATTTCTTTAGGTGCTTCTCGGCCATTCGTATTTCCTCAGTTGAGAATTCTTTGTTTAGCTCTGTACCCTATTTTAATGGATTTATTTGGTTGTCTGGAGTCTAATTTCTTGAGTTCTTTGTATATATTGGATATTAGCCCTCTATTGGATGTGGGATTGGGAAAGATCTTTTCCCAATCTGTTGGTTGCTGTTTTGTCCTATTGACAGTGTCCTTTGCCTTACAGAAACGTTGCAATTTTATGAGGTCCCATTTGTCAATTCTTGATCTTAGAGCATAAGCCATTGGTGCTCTGTTCAGGAACTTTTCCCCTGTGCCCAAGTATTCAAGGTTCTTCCCCCACCTTCTCTTCTATTAGTTTCAGTGTACCTGGTTTTATGTGAAGGTCCTTTATCCACTTGGACTTGAGCTTTGTACAAGGAGATAAGAATGGAGGATTTGCATTCTTCTACATGTTGTCCACTATGTTCATAACAACCTTATGTATAATAGCCAGAAGCTGGAAAGAACCTAGATGTCCTTCAACAGAGGAATGGATACAAAAAATATGGTATATTTACACAATGGAGTATTACTCAGCTATTAAAAACAATGAATTCATGAAATTCTTAGGCAAATGGATGGAACTAAAAGAACACACATGGTATGCACTCACTGATAATTGGATATTAGCCCAGAAGCTCGAAATACCCAAGATTCAATTCACAGAACACATGAAGCTCATGAAGAAGGAAGACCAAAGTGTGGGTGCTTTGGTCCTTCCTAAAAGGAGTAACAAAATACTCAAGGGAGCTAATATAGAGACAAAGTGTGGGACAGAAACTGAAGGAGGGGCCATCTGCAGACCATTCCACCTGGATATCTATCCCATGTGCAGTCACCAAAGGTAGACGCTGATGTGGATGTCAGGATGTACATGCTGACAGGAGCCTGATATAGCTGTCTCCTTAGAGGTCTGCCAGAGCCTGACATATACAGAGGCAGATGCTCACAGCTAACCATTGAGCTGATCATGGGATTCCCAATGGAGGAGTTAGAGAAAAGACTAAAGGAGCTGAAAGGGTTTGTGGCCCCATGGGGAGAGCAACAATACCAACCAACCAAAGCTCCCAGGGTCTAAACCACCAGCCTGGGAGCACATAGGGAGGGTCCCATGGCTCCAGCTGTATATGTAGTGGAGGATGGCCTTATTGGGCGTAGGTGGAAGAGGAGATCCTTGGTCCTGTCAAGGCTGGATGCCCAGTTTGGGGAAATTCGAGAGTGAGGAGGTGGGAGGGTGAGCACATCCTCATAGAAGCAGGAGGAGGTAGGATAGGATAGGGGGTTCTTGGGCGGGGGGAATGAGGTAAGGGGATAACATCTGAAATGTAAATAAAATATCCAATAAAAAGAAAAAACTTGCCAGCACAATGGGTATTCATTTTCCATTTAACAAGTCCACCTATGTTTCATTTATTTAGGGTACTTTATTATGTGCATTTAAGCTATACAACATTTTAACAAAGTTAAATAATTTCTACAACAAAGCCAATTAGTATCCTCTTAAAAATGAACAGGGACTTGGCTTTATAGCAGCTACAAAGTCCTAAAACCAGACACTAGGGCTTGAAAGGAAAAGGGGAAAGGCCAGATGAAAATTAATTTATAAATTCACTCTCAAGTAGTAATCTCCAAACCCTGCAGACCATACTTGTTCAGGAAACACACACACACACACACACACACACACACACACACATACACACACACACACACACACACATACACACACACACACATACACACACACACACCACACACACACACAACACACCACACACACACACACACACACACACACACATACACACACACACACACACACACACATACACACATACACACACACACACACACACACACACACACACATACACACACACACACACACACACACACACACATACACACACACACACACACACACACACACATACACACATACACACATACACACACACACACACACACACACACACACATACACACACACACACACACACACACACATACACACACACACACACACACACACACACATACACACACACACACACACACACACACATACACACACACACATACACACACACACACACACACACACACACACACACACATACACACACACACACACACACACACACACACACACACACACACACATACACACACACACACACACACACACACACATACACACACACACACACACACACACACACACACATACACACACACACACACACACACACACACACATACACACACACACACATACACACACACACACATACACACACACACACATACACACACTTTGGGGAAGGGGGAGATGCATATTTTTGTACATATGTACAGATACAACAAACTTTGGCCATTCCTAACAAGGCAGTCAGCAGATAGGTGAATTTCCATTACAGAACCTTCCATGCTTAGATCCAGGTTAAAAAGTAGGATAGGATAGGTACCAAGTGGAAAAACGCTCTGCATAATGAGTCTGTAAAGGCAATAACATCCTCAGTGGAAATCAGATATTCAGAACCATTCAGTTCAGAGTTTTACCTGTATACAACCACGAATGTCTAAATTCTGCAAAGTACATAGCAGATTGTGGAAAAAGTTTTATCTTGGTGCCAGTTTTTCTCCTCACTAACTGCTGTGTTCACATTGAAAGGCTATCGTCAGAAGTACCCCAATAGTTACTCTGTCTTAAACTCTTATATGTCCAGACCTGCTTGGGCTATAGGCTCCTGCCTGGATGGCAGACTACACCTCATGTGTCAGGGCACTAGAGTGTAAAACACTGAGCCTAGCTTCCATGTTCAATTACACTGCCAATTTTCTCTCCCATGTGGAGTTCAATGTGTGGACTTCTCTCTGCTTTTGGACGTGCTCTCTGATCTACTGTGGAATTTGGAGAGCAGATTTTGATTGCCCCACTGGCCTGGAAGCACTTCTAAATTTCAATTCATACACTAGAGTTTGATTTCTGGATTGAGGAAATTTTCTTTTCTCTTCTTGTTCCGTGGCCTGTAGGTATGCTACTGGGTCTACCTGAGCTGGACCTGGCCTAGCCTAGCCTTATGCACACTGAGGAGAAGCAGCTTCCTCTTCTCTTCTATCCCTGCTCGTTGCTTGTGCAGTATCTCCTCTTTTGATTTTAAGCTCCTTGTTCACAACTATTTTTAGAACCTTCCATGACGCCTGGTGTGTAGAAGGTAATAAAAGTATTTGGTGAATACATGACACTTATTATATGTCTGGCAATGCTGTAAAGGGTTTATGCATATCAACCTTATTCTGCTTCTTTTTTCAATAGTTACCTTTCTCTCACTTCATTATATGATCCTTGAGGATCCTTAAATTATATGATCATTTCCTGTCCAGTGATTGGCACAAAGTAAATATTGATTAAATGTAGACACGTGGCTTGTTTTTTAATTGTTTTGTTTGCTTGTTTTCATAGATTAAAGCAGTGGTTTTTTTTAAAAATAAAGAAAGCAAAACTAGACCATTTGAAGTTTTAACCCTTCTATTTATGGGTTAAACAGGCTACTTTTGAATAAGGAAAGTCTGGAAAGTTAGTGTCACAAGTGAAAGACAGAGCATGGCATGTGTCAAATTTCCAGAGTTCTCCTTTTGGTGTGTGTCTGAATGCAGTGCTTGGAGCCCTTGCTTACACGTGCTGGAGTCATTGTCAGTAGATTTGAGCCCACAGGTCACCTTCCCAGTATGAATCTAAGTTCTTCAATCTTCTGAAATTTATTCAGCAAGGTCAGTCTGAAACAGGTACTCAGACTGGGCCAGGGGCTCACCAGCGCTACAGTAGATGGCTTCTAGTTCTCTGTACTGATTACTAGAAGGCTGGCCTTTCCTTTGCCATCAATATATAGATGATAAACCTTTGTTGTAAATGTTATCTTAGGTGATTTGAATGGATATATTACTTAAAAATTTGTTTCCTTATTGGTAAACAACAATAGCTCTTTCCAAATCTTATGTTCGTTTCATCCACTTAGATGTATAGCAGCTATTCATCATTCCCAGATCTCCTCAGGCCCTTTCCTTATCCTGCTGGCTGTCATGATGAATATGGTCCAAGACTATCGTTTTAATCGTTGATGTCGTATTTCTGAATCTACATATTGCTATGAAGAGTCATGTTTCTTAAATGGGGAAGGCTATAGGCCCCATAATTGAAAACTTACATTTAAGTGAGCTGCATCACAATCAATTTACCAAATTGGTTCTTTTCATTAAAACTCTACTACTGCTAACTTTCACTCTTTTCTCTCTTTTCATGGGATATTTTTACAGTTTTGACAAAGCAAATTATCTTTGCTTTGGATCAGATTTACTTTGAAAAGTGTCAAATGAATAACACTTTCAGCAGCCAATTGTAAGACATGGAACATGGGACTTCAAAAGATACCAGGCTGCCCTGTTTTATTTTCAAGATTATTCTATACAATCTCTAGATCTCAGTAATCTGGAAACATCTTACTAGAGCAACTTCTCTGCTGGGGACACACACTGTGCCTCATCATAGGCCAGATGTGTTAACAATGTGTTAAAAAATGTAGCACTTTAAGTAGATCACTCAAGGAAACACCAATTTGTTTCTCTTTCTTGTAATATGTTTTCATAGAAAATTCAAATACTGCTTATTCTGTTCAAGTCGGGAATTCCTTCCCCAATCCCAAAAAATTATTTCTGAGAGAATATGGTAGTAGAATTTTTTAGTCAGTATTTTGAGACATTGATAGGTTAAAACTTGAAAATCAAGGGCTATGTTTTTGGAAGAATCAGGGCATCCTGCATTTTCTCTTTCTCTTGAGGAAGGAAGTTTTGAAGTTGTTAACATATTAGATCAGAAATCTTATTGTTTTGTTAAAAAAAAAAAAAACCTGAGCTTCTTTAAAATCCCACATTATGTAAAACATGCATACACACTATAAACATCCCAGTTACACATTGCTAAATTAACAGTTTATCCCTAAACACAGAGACTTCTTAACACAATCATTTTGTTTTGCTGTTTCGTTGATCAGAAATTCAGGAAAGGCTCAGATAAACAATCATCACTGGGGTGAGAACACTCAGATATCTTCTGTGGCTACTCTTAGCCATCAGAAAGTTAACAGGGCTTGACATCCATGATGACTTGCTCACAGGTTTAGTAATCGATTTTAGCCATCACCCAGGAGTTCAGTTGGGGCTATCCATTGGAGCACTAGTGTGAGATTTTTCCATGTGACCTAGACTTCTCACAGCCAAATGACTTGGTCCCAAGAGGGAGGCATTCAGAGAACAATTATTCAAATAGACCCAGGTCAAAGTTGCAAAGCTTCTTCTGATATAGTTCATAAAAGTCATAGAGAAACACTTCAACCTCACATTATTACTACCAAGGATGGCCAGACCACACGCAAAGTGGTAGAAAGGGATAATTACCAACCAATGGGAAGAACACCAAAGAAGTTGTAGAATCTTTTAAAACACAGCAATGTAGGGTGGTGGTGGTGCATGCCTTTAATCCCAGCACTCTGGAGGCAAAGGCAGGCAAAGAGTTCGAGGCCAGTCTGGTCTACAGAGAAAGTCCCAGGAGGGCCAGGGCTACACAGAGAAACTATGTCTCAAAAAACAAACAAACAAACACAACAGCAACAATGCTAACAGTCAACCATGAATGATGTAGCTAAGCAAACCTGGAAGCCATGCCCTCCAAAATCTCTGCCTCTTTCTAGGAAATGCTGGGAGCAGGAGAACTCATTTCACCCAGGGAAGAGCATACCAATTGGTTTTCCAATATATATAAGTAACATTATACAGATTGATCAGGTTATAGGAAAAGGAGACCATGAGCTTGAAAGAGAGCAAGGAGGGACATATAAGAACATTAAAAGGAAGGAAAGAGAAGGGAGATATGTAATTATATTAAAATTGCTTCTCCCTCTACTAGCTTATAGAAGAGATTATATATTGATAAAGTTTTTCCAATGGAATTGGAACTGTTTCTTGAAAAAAAAAATACTGACATTGCTTTTACAGTATTCTTGAATCCAAGGTCTTGGGTAGCTCAGTGGGTAGAGTGTCTGCTGAGGATGCAATCCAAGCCCTGCATAAACTGAGCATGAGCAGACTATACCTATAATCCCAGCACTCTCCAGGTGGAGGCAATAGGATTAGAAGTGAATGGGCAGCCTCAGCTTGCTGCATAGCAAGTTCACATCAGTTTGGGAAACATGAGATACACACACACACCCACCTCTGAGTCTATCAAGAGAAAAAAGTCTATAATAACTTTTTTGGCATAAGCTAAAGGAAAAAAAGACTAGAATTGGAGACACAGCTGGCATGTGCCCACCTGGCAGGAACCTTCCTCTCTAAACTGCAATCATGTTACCTATTTCCTTGCTTGAATTTGCTCTAAT
The DNA here is from genome assembly GCA_021653895.1 of Mastomys natalensis. Lineage (NCBI taxonomy): Eukaryota > Metazoa > Chordata > Mammalia > Rodentia > Muridae > Mastomys > Mastomys natalensis. The sequence goes on from JAJTUV010002741.1 coordinate 84,316, forward strand.
AAGGGGTTTTCCTTGTATTGGGCCAGCCTTATGGGATTTGATATAGGAGGCATTTGTTAAAACATATCTTAGTCTTTTACATGATGAAAAAAGGATTGTCAAAGTGAATAGAGATTGAGAGTGTTAGGTGCTGGGGAGGAGACATAGCACTAAAAACTTTCCTGTTTCCATGACTGAAACAAGAGCCTTCTTATTCCTCAAGCATCTGATAAAGAGCAGGCCAGAGGTATAAGGACAAAATTTAATGGGATTGGCTAAATTTTCCTGAAAGTTAATTTAATATTTCAAAATGCAAGTTACCCTGACCTACCATGAATATTCCTAATGAAAAGAAGGGAAATAAAAACACAAACCATTTAATTTGTATGTTTTGGAGAATGTGCTAAATATTTGACATATGTGTGTGTGTGTGTGTGTATGTGCCCACCTGGACACACATATACCTTTATATACATACATACATACATACATACATACACATATGTATGTATACTTTCAGCAAAATACAGTTACTGTACCAGTCTAGAGATGAGGGCAGTGTGGAAGCTGTTCAAGTAGGAATGCCAACATTAGCCTATGATGTGACTGGGAACTCAATCTGCTGAGGATTTCAGGCTTATTTGTTAGTGAATCAATGCTATTGTTAACTATTATAGGCTTGCTAAATTCTGCTTCTTCATCAGTCACATAGTCAACATTTCCCTATGGGTAATGACCATACTACATGCAGCTATTCTCTGTGCATAAAGAGAAACCAGAAAGCAGTGAGAAATGTCAAAACAATCTCTTAGGAAAGGTACATGTACAGTGTTAAGTCTCATGCTTTAGCAGCACCTTTACAACCTCTGCCCTCATCCCAGGTAGCATGCAGCCTGCTCTGCCTCTGGGTCACAGGCCATTTTAATTTAAGGGATAGATCTGGAATGACACCCAATCAGAGACATGCAGTTAGGAAAGCAAATGTAGTATTTGTGGGCAAAAGTGAGGTGGACTGGAGAGTGGACTGAGGCAAAAGAAAATGGTTTCAGCGAATCTGGAGAAGCAGGTGTTGGGGGTTGGGTATAGTATGGAGGATGCCTGTAAACTAATAACAGGACATCTGGGGACAGGGCAGTATAAGAAAGAAGAAGATGAGTCAATGACTTATTACGTTGACTCTGTCATATGCGGGGATGATTAGGAACAAATGTCTTTACAAAGGATGGATTAAATAGAAGATAACAGTAAGAGTCTACAATGGGTGAAGAAATGAATTCTTTCTATTAAAATGCTGAAAAATGTCTTTCTTCCCTACTGGTGCACAAGATTCAAGATGAGCCACGAGCTTCCCATCTACTCCCCAATCAGCACTCCCATATCCCTGCCCTTGACCAAGAGAGGAGAACCTCCATAGTGGAGCCTTGTCTGGTTTTCTAGATGCTCGTGGTCCAGCTCTCCACTTCATCTTTCTTAGGTATGAGTTGGGTATCATTCTCAGGATCCCTCAGAAATGCATTGCACAACTTCTAGGAGGCCTTCCAGAAGTTTCTCCCACAAAACAAAAACAAAAGAGGTTCAGGTCCTTCCATCCTTGAAACATAGTAAGAGTTATCTGTGGGGCAGCATCTTCACAGACGCCCTTCCCTCTCCCTGCATTGATCTCTTCTGATGCTCTTGATTCCAGCTGACGGTCCAACATCATAGAAACAGAATTTGAATCTTGTTCTGTAGCCTCTTCCTGTGACTCATCATCTACTCACTGACTGTCTGTGTTCACACCTCAGCTGAACCTCACATATCAAAAGTTTCATTTTATTTAACTAATTTACAGATTATGAGACTGCTGTACAAAAACTAGGCAAAAAATCAATTTTCAAACTTTATTTATACTTCTCTCATACAGTACATTACAACCACAGTTTCCCCTCCCTCTCCTCCTTCCAGTCACTCCTCAACCTCCCTTCTCTCCCAGATCCACTCTCCTTCATTTCCCTTCAAAAGAGAGGAGTCCTCCCATGGCTATCACCCAAACATGGCATATCAAGTTGCAGTAAGACTAGGCACCTCCTCTTGTATTAAGGCTAGACAAGGCAACCAAGTATGAGGAAAAGGGTCCCAAAAGCAGGCAAAAGAGTCAGATACAGTGCCCCGACCCGCTCCCACTGTTAGGAATCCCACAAGAACACCAATCTACACAACTATAACATATATGCAGAGGACTTAAGTCAGACCCATGTATACTCCATGATTGTCAGTTCAGTCTATGTGAGCCCTTATAATCCCAGGTTAATTGATTCTGTGGGCTTTCTTCTTGTATCCTTGACCACTCTGGCTCCTACATCCTTCCAGCCCTTTCCACAGGATTCCTTAAGCTCTGCATAATGTTTGGCAATTGGGCTGGGCACCAATCTATAAGTATAAAAGAATATCATTAGGCATCATTTCATTGACTTTTTTGTTGTTGTTGCTGTTGTTTTGTTTTTTTGGGTTTTTTTTTTTTTTTTTTTTTGGTCAGTTGTGTTTGGTTCTATCCCAGGTTCGGCTATTCAGCCCCTGGTTCCTGGTCATCCAGACAGTTTCAAAGATGGGTTCCCTCTCATGGCATGAGCCTCAAGTTGGACAAGTCATTGATTGGAACATGCTGACTATGTATATCACTTTCCTTTGATCTTGGCAATTCATTTTAGCCAGAGATCACTTCATTGCAGAACTGATGGTCATTTTCAAAACTATCACTGAGATTTGCACAGTTAACTACAGTGGCTTATGTCTTTTGCACTTCTTACTCTAGCAAAACTAATCCACAAGGAAGAGAAACCTACTGGGAAGCAAGTTCTGAAAAGCAAAACCAATTTTCACAAAGCCTGTCTGAACCATGTCCAGTGCCAAAGAATATTTGCACAGAGTCACTTGCCAGTGGGGCATTTAATATAAAGAGACTGTGTTTGCAAAATAATTCTTTCTGTTGTTTCATTTGCTTTCAAGAGACAAAGGTCTTTCTATGTAGAGTATGCTAGCCTCAAAGTGTCTCTTCCCTCAGCCTACCTACTAAGTGCTGAGATAATAAATATGAGCCACCATACCTACCTGATGAAAGTGGTCTTTAAAGTGATACTTTTGCTGGGCAGTGGTGGCGCACGTTTTTAATCCCAGCACTTGGGAGGCAGAGGCAGGCAGATTTCTGAGTTCGAGGCCAGCCTGGTCTACAGAGTGAGTTCCAGGACAGCCAGGGTTATACAGAGAAACCCTGTCTCGAAAAACCAAAAAAAAAAAAAAAAAAAGTGATACTTTCATTATAGAGGTATTTCATTCTTGGCGTTCCATTTTCCACTCTTAAAAAGAGAGCATATGTTTTGATCACTGGAATATGTTACCTATATATCTGTACTACGACACACATGTTTAATAAGTAAGTTGGCAGATAGAAGGTTCACACGGTCTTCATAGTACTAGTTAATGGGGAAAATGTTTTAAGTTTTCTGGTTGTCACATTTAAAAATACGAAAATCAGATATCCTTGAAAATATAATAACTGAATATATCCAAAGTATTATCCTTTCAACATTGAACCAATACAACATGATTTTTTTTTTTTAAGATAGGGTTTTATATAACCCAAGCTAGCTGAACATAGATCCTGGTGTCTCGCTTCTAAAGTGCTAGGATTGTAAATGTGTGCCTTCATTCCAGGCTAACATAAAATTATTTGTGGAAGAGTTCAGATTTTATATATGAAATCCTTGAAATTCATGAGTTTATTTTGATGTATTTAATCAAATTCTAGAAAAATGCAAAACTTTGTAGAAAGAAAGGTAAGTCAGTTATTCAACAGTACATTCTTGAATTCATCCCCCTATAAATGCTATATTTATGAGCAGAACCTCCTGTTCCCTTTTAATGATTTGTTAAGTCCCAAAGCAGTATCGAGGTAAGCAATAAACTGCATCTCAGAATCATGAGTAAACCCCAGTGGAGAATAGATTAGTTCGCATCATCACTGAAGGTATGGAGACCAGGGCTCTCCAGTATTTATTGGTACTTATCTCTTAAATCAATAGTTCTTTTCTATTTTTAATGTCTTACTGCCATTAATCTCTTCTCCCGGCCATTTTTCTTGTTCAACAAAAAATTGTGGAGGGATCTGAGTGTTTATTTCCTAGGGCTTTTGTCCTCTGTAGGAGCAGACTGTATTTCATTTGAAAGGTAAGCCATGTCATGATTTAAAGTTTGGCAGTGTATAATATTTTTAGACAAAAAGAAATATTAATTTTCCAGTTCATTGCATGGGGAGCTGAATAGTAAGGTAGGATGTGGTAGCACATACCTGTAATTCAAACATTTTGGAGATAGAAGCAAAAATCTCATGAATTCAAGACTAGCCAAATAAAATAAAGTAAGCATCAACAGCAAAAACAAAAAAAAAACCCACTCAACTTATATGTGTTATTGTGTTAGAAAACAGCAAATATGTCATCTTAACCATGTTAAGTGTGTAATTCAGTTATATTAAAGATGTCCACATCATTGTGCAACTTTATATGTCTCAGTGTACTGATGTACACTCCAAGGGAGACAGGACCAAATATGGTCAAGCCTCAGAGACTACTGGATCTGGATTCAGAGTTAGTGAGATCACAAAGAACTAGGGGCCATGAACTCCATCTGATGTAATGGAGCATATACAACCATTCTTTTATCATCCTGAGGTTACAGGATGCTTTGTTGTATTTTCTACATCACTGCCTGGGTGTAAGAACTCTCTGTGCAAGGGTCAGCATAGTCTAGCATAGTATCCACAGTCCCCAGTGTTTTTCATGTGACACTAGCAGCTTGTACCTTCTTGCTTTTAGCCATCTGTAAGACACATTTGATGGTGACAAAGGCTAAATATATTCATCTAGTTTTAAAAGCTCAGACCATTAAGCTGAACCAAATGTTAGGATCACCTGTCCAGAGGGATTCACTAATATTTCTTAGGCACCATAGTGCAGAAGTTCACATCTTATTTAGGCACCTATGTTAGATTGTGACTCTCCCCAAAAATCCAGCAATTTTCTCTGGTAGAAAATATGCTGGCCAGCAAAGCAAATTGATCTAAATACTATATACTCAACTGTTCAAGTTTTAGGCTACAATTATTAATTTCAATCTAGTAGTCTCAGAAAGTTATTTGTCTCTAGAGATACTTTGAAAATGAAATAAACTTCTTTTGTTGTTTTAGTTATCTAGGTTGGGGGGGGGGGGGTGAGGTACAGGGTCTTATGTATCCTAAGCCATCCTTGAACTCTGTATAGAGCTCAGAGATGGCCTCAAACTCCTGATCCTCCTGCTCTACTTCCCAAGTACTGAATCGAACCCAGGACTTCAGGCATGCTAGCAAGACTCTCTCTACCAAGCAGACTACATCTTCCGCATAACTAGTAATTACAGCTTGTTCATCTGGAAAATATTCCAAACTTAAAGGGGAAATTCCTTAATGATACCAGGAGTTCCTGAATAGCCTATACTTCTATCTACCCAAGTGTTAACACTATTTCCAAAATATTCTCTTACCCCATAATAAAACCCTTTATCAATTAAGCAATCACTCTCCACTTGCCCTCTAGCCCCCTAGCAACCACCAAGTTACTTTTTGTGTCCACCATTTACCTACCCTGAGTATTTCATAGAAATGGAAATATACACAATATGACTTTGGGAATTTAGTTTCTTAATATTACTTTTTCAAGCAAGGCTCACCTACAAACTAATATGCACTGTGTTTTTCACTAAACTGGCTTAGCTCCCCTCTCCTCTCTTCCCTCCCTGTCCATATGCCTACCTGCCCACCTTTCTTTTCTTTCTTTCTTTCTTTCTTTCTTTCTTTCTTTCTTTCTTTCTTTCTTTCTTTCTTTCTTTCTTTCTTTTGTTCTTTCATTCTTTCATTCTTTCTGACAGGGTTTAACTGTGTAACCAGACTAGCTTTAAGCTTCTGATCCTTCTGCTTCTACCTTCATAGTACTAGGACTACATATATGTATCCTTATTTTTAATTACACATACCAAGTACTTTTAATTGCAATTATAGACTGGACATGGGGAGCATTTCAACACTTACTTTCCTCTGTTCCTGATTTACTTCTGAAATAGCATGGAAAGAAGCTTGGAATCTATTAAATTCAGTATTTCTTTTAAATCCAGCACCTCTTGGGGGAAAAGACTGGGTGCTTATTCAACTATCTGTCATTCACGTAGGATGAGCTTATTTAATAGTTTAACATGAGCATGAAGAAGAAAGTACCACATCAAATAGAAGATAACCATAACAAACAGATAACACCACACTGGATGTAGCACTTTATCTTGCCCTCAGTTTCTTCATCTATAGCATAGCCAGATTGGATCCAGGCCCTAAGAGCTACTGTAATGAAAACTGTATGATTCAACTCCCTAAATTGACAGAAGTCTATGATTCCAAAGAGCTACTTTCCCTTAGTGCTTTATTAGAGCACAACTGATATTGAACCACTGAGAGTATGGCCCTGGGGGGTTACAGACTATAGATTACTGTTGAATGATGAAAGAGAGATGAGCTTATAACAATGAGCATACTCACAACCAGAAGACACACTTGTTAGGAGAGAGAAAATTATTCATCATTCAACATCAAATGCACCAACGCTGTGAGGAAACTGGTAAAATGCCAACAAGAAATATCAGCCAGAGCCCACTCCTCATGAGTCACTGTCTTCTTTGATCTGACCAGTCATCTGTGGGTCAAATGGCTACAGGATGTTTCTGGGAAGCAAAAGCATTTCAAGATGAAAGGATACCTAGCTGGCAGTGCCACACCGAACATTCTCTCTTGAACTTATTTTTAGTGTGCCAACTTTTTATTATAAAACTTTTCAAGAACCACAAAATTAAAAGAATTTCACAATGAATACTCACATACTCATCTTCTAGATCCACCAGGACCTTTTTGCTGTCCTTGTTTGATCATGTATTCACCCATCTTTTGGTTAATTCACTAATCCATCTTACTTCTTTCATTTTGGGGGACAATAATATAATTGTGTTATTTCTCGCTTTCCTTTCCTTACTCCAAAATCTCCCACATACTGTTTCTTGCTCTTTCAAATTCTTATCCTAATTTTCTCTAAGTGTTATTGTATGTATATATGTATATACATACATATTCCTAACTATAGCCTGCTCAGTCTATATAAGGTTATTGGTATGTGTGTTTCCAGGGCTGACCATTTGGTATTGAATAACCAAACCTGAGGAAGACAAGTTTTCCTGCTCTCAGAGACTCTGTTGCATGTAGCTCTTTGTGGAGGGTCAATCTGTGTACTTTGACATTTCAGAGTAATTACAGACATCAGCATGTATTTCATCAGCTAGCATTGTTTAACATATTTGCTGATTTTTATTTAATAAAATTTATATACAATGGAACACACAGTTCTTCAAGTGTATATTTTTTGACTTATAAGCAAAGCATACCAGTCGCAACTCCTATCAAAGTAGTACATATTGCATTTAGTAATTTGATTTTATATAAATATATTGTGTTTAAAATAAAATAACATGACTCATTTTGAAGTAAAAGCCTGTAGTTAATTGTGTCTTCCTAAAGTAAACTACTTTTTATTTTCATAGGCTTATTTTAGTAATTTAAATATATATTATGCATGCATATATATTACTGCTATTTAAGACTCTTATTTTATAATTATCTTTTGGTTATTTTCTATAGAAGAACAGGATTGAGTGATCTCAACTCCCTAAACATACACTTTAATATGTATAATACAGTGTCATTTAAATCAAGTTTCAGCATTTTACATTAGCTATGAAAATATTATTCACAATAGATAGTAACTACTGATTCCCTTTTCATAACTGCTTTGATTCATCCCTTTTTGTTTGACTTTAATTTTTTTAATATTTTAAAATTAAAAATGTAATACATTGCTTACCAATTTGTCTAAGAAGCTGTGAAAATGCCTTTCAATATGTTTTTTGTTTGTTGCTGTTTGATTTTGTTTAGAGACAAAGTCTCACTATGCATCCTAGGTTGGTTTCAAATGCCTTATCACTGTGGTGGTTTGAATGAGAAATGTCCTGCATAGACGTGGGCATTTGAACAATTTGTCCTCTGTTGATGATGTGGTTTGAGGACTTGGTGCAGCCTTGCTGGAGGATGTAGGCTACTTAACGGCAGGTTTTGAGAGTTTATTGCCTTGCTTTACCTCCACTTCACTCTCTCTAGTTCCTGTTTGCATTTGCAGGTGTGATCTGTCTATCAGCTTTCTGATCTGGTTACCTACTGATGGCATCTCCCCCACCATTATGGACTATCTTCTTGAACCTCAAGCCAAAATAGACTCTTTCATAGTTAAAATCACTTTGAGTCAAGATGTTTTATCTTAACAACAGAAATGTAACTAATACAGTCACTCTGCCTTCACTTCCCTCACTGCTGAGACCATAAGACTGTTCTATCACTCTTGGCTCCCTGTAGTTTAACCCAGTAGACACTGCCTCTGTTTCATCTTTAGAAACATCACTCCAAACTGTGCTATTAGTTCTCTTAGACTGCAGCAAAGCAGTTTCCAGGGCTCTCCTTCATCTCTGGATCACACATCTCTCTGGTAGTATCTTCCTTCTTCTTGTCAGAATACCCCTTGTAGTAGTTCCTTGAGGCTTTCTGTGGAAGACAAACTTTACAAGATCTTACCTATCTAGAAGTTGATTGTTTATTTGACTATGGCAGATTCAACATTACTTTTTTCCAGAACTTTAAAGATGATGTCATTTTGTGGCGTAGCTTTCTGTAATGCCATATCAGACCATTCTGTTTCTTAGTACTTTAATTTTGGAACATTCTTTGGAACCCAGTGTTCTGAACATTTGTTTATAGGCTTTGCCATACCTGCTACATCTAGATACTGTATTCCTTTATTCCTGGGTAATGTTCTCTTATTTTATGTCTTTGGTAATTTCCTCTGAAAGAACAGTATCTGTTTTCTATTTTTGTAACTCCTATTGGCTGAATGTCGAACTTCTGATTCAAAACACTCCAGTTTTATCTCTTTGTTTGTCCCATGAATATAATCTTACAAACTATCAAGTAGATTAAAATCATCTTCATTGTTTAAAAATATATCAATGATAACAGTATCACCATCAATTTTATGTATTCATTTTTTAGATGGGCTCATGCTATTTTTCCCATGGTGGCCTCAAGATCATGATCTTTTCTACCTCAGCCTCCTGTGTGCCAGGATTACAGGCATATACCATCGTAGCCAGTTTCTACCATCAAATTTGCTTATATAGCACTTGAAGTTGAACCCAGAGCCTCACACATGCTAGGCAAGCCCTTTTTTACTTTTTATTTTGAGACAGGGCCTCAGTAAATTACCCATGATATCCTTGAACTCATTCTGTAGTCTAGACAGGCTTTTAATTTATAGTCCTCCTGCCTTGGTCTCCCAAGTAGGCAGGATTACAGCCTGCACCAGCCCCTACTGCCATCAATATTGAAAGAGCATCATCAATGACTTACAAGCTCCCATGTCACCTTTCTAGATCCAATTGCCCTCCTTTCCCTCTTAGAAATAACCACTACATTGCACTTCATGTTTGCAGTGTATTTTTCTTTGTAGTTTTATTGCAGGCTTCTGTACTTCTGAAAATGATATTGTTGAGTTTTACTTTTTTTCAATTTTATATGAATTAAATCATTCTGTATGGTTTCTGATACTTGCTTTTTTCTCGCATTACACTAAACATCCGAGATTACCCTATGCTACCATATAATTGGTATATGGTATGCTACCATACTATTCATCAACAAATCTTCTAGGGATTGATAAGTCATGAGGGTAATGCATCTTTGATTGACTAGATTAACCAAATTGTTCCTCAAAAAAGTAGTCATAACATCTCACACCCCTGCCGCTTCACATCCTTGCCAACACATAAGCTCATCATAACTATATTGTTCATCAAAGGTGGGTGAAATGACAGGCTGTGGCTTTGGTTTGCATTTCTTTGATTATTAATTGGGTCAAGTCATACTTTAGGTTTATTGAAAGCTTATAAAACTATCCTTGTACTTCTATTTAAGTCAGATATGTCCCCTTTTTGGTTTATGATTCTTGGTTTTTGAAAATAGTCTCCCTGTATAATAAAGACTGACCTCAAACTCATCATCTTTCTGCCTCAAACTCCTGGAGGCTGGAATTACAGGCACATATCACCAGCTCCAGCTAACTGATTCGTTGGTTATAAACCTATCAAGTTTTCTATTTCTTCTTGAATCAGACTTTGTAAATTATGTATTTCTCTGGGTATATTTTTATTCATATTTCAAAATGTATCACCTGTAAGTAATTTAGAATATCATTTTTGTTACCCTTTAAAATCCCATAGTATCTATGGTTACGTTCTTGAAATGGCTCATTCCTGTCATTTTTCTTTCGGATTATTAATCTTTTGTTTTATTTTGTTTTGAGGTGAGGTCTTATGTAGCCCAGGTTGACCTTGAAATTGTGATCTTCCTGCTTCCACCTCCTGAGCTCTGGGATTATAGAGATATGTCATTATGGTCAGATCATTAATCTCATTTCATGTTTGTACAATTCATTAGCTTTTTCAAGGACTTAAAATTTAGCTTGATCAAAACTTCCCATCTCAGGTTCCTATTTAATTATTTTGCCATTCTATTTTTAATTTCTTCCATTTAGACTTTTTGGATTTGCTCTGTTTTTTTTTTTTTCTCACTAGTTAAGTTAGATACACCATTCCTTGTTTTACAGATGAGCTTTACTAAATAATGATCAAATCATAATATTAACCACATAGAAACTATTCTATAATACAAACATAAAACATTTTACAGTTAAATTGATGAAATTAGCAAAACTTTCATATTAAAAAGTGATGGGTAGATGCTGGTGGTTAAGCACTACAAGCCTTTTTCCTTCACAGACATGAAGGTGCACAAAAATTTCCAAATCAGCATATAACAATGCAAAACCGTGGCAAATGATCAGTAAAACAGAATATGATTTGTTTTGAAAAAAAAAATCAACCAATACAATTTCCCATAATACCAAACTAAATGAGGAAAAAAAGGGGCACAGGGAATCTTTACAGATGCAATAAAATATTTGTTAAGGAAATAATCCATTAATTATAAAACATCTTAGCATCTTAAAAAATGGAAGTTAATTTCCTTAACCTGGTATAAAATAGCTACAAAACCTACATGAGAAATTCTATAACTAACAGTGAAACATTGAAATTATTTTCACTTAAGATCAAGAAATTAGAACAAGGCAACAAGGTTCATAATAACCCAGGAAGGGAGGGCTCAATAATCAGAGGTGTTTTAAGTCCAGGTCCTGGGATCAAAATCTTCAAACACCAGAACAGAGTGTGCCAAGATACAGGAGTCTACTGATTATCCAGGCTTTCCAATCCAGAATGCTCCCCCGACAATTCTACCTACACATTGGATCTCTAGACCTCCATTGTCCTCAGATCTCCAAATTCCTCCAGCCCCGCTAGTGCCTCATCATCACCAAATGCCCCAAAGACCTCTATTATCTGAAGGTCTCCAAATGCCTCAAAGTCCCCTAATGCCTCATTATCTCCAAAGATCACACATCCTTCCATTACTTGAAGGTCTAAAATTGACTCCAGGATTCCCAGTTAACCCAGGTTTTCGGGTTTGACGCTCTCCCTCAGCTCCACCTGTGGCTCCTCAAGTCCTTCCAAGGCCACATGTTCCCCACATGGCTCCTGTAAGGGAGTGGAGAGGGCGTACCAGGTATAGCCCAGTACAAAAGAGTAAGCTGGAAAAAATTCTTCTTCGAAGAGTCCAAGTATCCTACCTTGATGGAACGCAAGCAGCTGGCAGAAAGGATTGGTGTGATGGAATACCAGATCCGGATATGGTTTAAGAACCAAAGGACTAGATACTTTCGGGGGCATCCTGAAGAACGTCTAGAAACATCTAGCAGTCAAGGTGAGAGAGGCTACGCTCACTGCACCAGCACAGGAGACTAATGTTGGGGCCACTGGTAATCCTGTGTCCCCAAGCTTAGCAGATGTTGGCTTCCTTCTTCAACCCAGCTCCTCTGGTATCTTCCCATCCTTTCTCCTGTCTTAATCAGGTCTGGGGAACATTCTGGGTGTGGTGTTCAGTGCCCATAGCCAGACTACAGCAACCATTGGCCTATTTCTGTCAACAAAAGCTACGGACACAGTTCAATCTATATCAATTGAAAACACAACAGACTCAGCACCAGAGATAAGAGATAGAGCCCTAGCAAAGCTCTAGTAATCTGCCACCTTCCAGCAGCAGCTCAAGTTCCCTCAAAAGCTACAGCTTTGAAGATCTATGTAGTTAAAATACTTGCATCCCAGGACTAGTTCTGTGTCCAAGGCCTCTACAGATTTGACATTCCCCTAGATACTGTGTTGTTTACCAAATCTGTTGTCCCTGATTTTGCCCAACCCTACTTACCATGAGGTTATTTCTGGGAACCCTTTGGTCCCTCTTGCTTATTGCATATTTTACTTTGGTAAATTTTATTAATTAAAGACATGTTCAGTTAAACTGGAAAAGAAAAGATCAAGAAATTAAAGAGTGGCAGTTATAATAACTTCTTTTGAATATCCCACTCCACACCCCAATGAGTGTCCAAAAAAACAAGGGTATAAGGATTTGAGAGAAAGAAACACAATTCTATTATTTACCAATGATGTTATAATCCACACATAAAATTAAAACAAACAATAGAATTCAGAAGTGTGTGTGTGTGTGTGTGTGTGTGTGTGTGTGTGTGTGTATAAAAATCAACCTACAGGAGGCTATTGCAATAGCAATCAGCAAATGTAAAAGAATTATGGTTCCTAAAAGTATAATTATGGTTCCTAAAAGTATAACATAACGTAAAATAAACATGACAAACGTTTTATCAGGATTTTTTATGAGAGAGCTAAATATTTGGCAGTGTAAATAAGCAAATCTGACTAAAGGACTTGTAGTTGATCAGAGAAGCACAACGATTTAAGGCATTCCTAATAAAGGAGAACCAAGAGCAAGGACCGGACCATTAGTGAGAACTGATTGAATCTGATGGTAATTGATATCATGTGGTATACATCAACAAAAGAGAGACTGCTCAAAGGACAAGTTTCTGTGGAGGGAGACCTTTTGACTTTCCACTATTGTCAAAATGGTCAAAAAATACCTTTCCTTTGTGTTTTGGCCATTTTCTATCTGAGGATCCATTCTAATATAACTTTTATTATTTTAGTGGTCTTTCTGTGAAAAATTAATATAAAAGTTGCATCAATATTTCAATTAAGACATTTATTTCCCTGTTGATGGATACAAGAACTTTGATGCTTTGAACTTAATCACTATCTGCCTGACTTATGCACACTATTACTGGATATCATGGTTCTATTTTTTTGAAAATCATATATTATGGTTTTTGTACTCACTGTTTTAAATCATGTACATATTTACTACTTTATTTGTACTACTTCTTCTTATTCCTCCAACCTGCCATCTGAGATAATATCTTCTCTGCCCATAGTACATTCTGTATAAGCCTTTTATGGGAACTCCATTGGTGCCAAATTCTCAGTATTTGGACATTTATTTTGCCTGAAGTCTTTTTGTTGAGACTGAGGGGTGTGGTGTGGATTCAATTAACCATAGTCTTTTAAATTCACAGGAAATTGGGGGCAATAAAATCCAGATGAAGTGGGGCTTTAGTTTAATATACCCTTTATGAATAATTTTCCTGTAAGTACAGACATGGAAGCTCATCTGAGCTCGCTTTTATCTCAGCACAGTGCAGCTATCAGTTGAGAAGAGATTGCATTGCCCTCATAAGCCCCCATGACAAGCCTAAAAGCCAGTGTAGCTGGGGATAAGTTGCACTGTGCTAGTCACAAAGGAGTGAAGAACTGTTCGGCTATCAGTCTCTATAGTGCTTTACCTTGAAGGATAGATGAAATGGAGTTTCCCACTAAAGCCAGTGGGGGTTCTGCATCTCATATCTTTGGTTTCTCTCATTCAGCTGCCTTACACCAAGCCAGTACAGACAGGCTCTGGAGGATAAAGCCTAGAGATGCCACACAATATTTTCATAGTCTTCCTGATCTGGCATCTTGCCTTTGTCAACTTAGGCGGCTACTGCCACCTAGCTTTAACTAGCAATCATCTGAAGACACAGACCAACCACCCTGTTGGCCTGAAGAAAGTCGGTTATGGCAGAGAAGCAGTAGGAGCACAAAGACCACAAAAGATAAAATACCCCTTGTTCTTCCAGCTTTAATCTGACTTGTCTCCATTTTTAAAATTATATATATTAACTCCTAAGTAGCACAAGGTCGCTAGCAGAGTTCTTCAAACCAAAGTTAGAGGATTAAGGCTTACCTGGATCAATGTGACTTCAAGATAATTTTCTGCATCCATCCAATCAGTTATTAATGAAACCTGAAAGCTTTGTTTTGTGTTATTAAAATGCTTTACCAAGTAGAGATGAGCTTGCATCAACTGGAATGTGGGTTAAATGTTGTAGATTGTGTCAATTTTACTACACATATTAGATTCTTACCTTTGGAGAAATAATGTTAGTCAATAGAGATAAAGTACTTACCTTATGAAAATAAGATATAGGTTAGTGGTACAGCATTTGCCTGGCATGCATGAAACCCTAGATTCTTCCCTCAGCACCAAAGACAGACAAGGATGGGATTTCACTACTATATATCATTCAACTAAAATATTAATTTTAATATTATTAAGTAGATTTTATTTAAATATTTGTCAATTTTAATGATACATTTTTGTTTTTTAAAGGTAAGATTTGATTTGCATATATTCACAATGCTATTTCAACATAAGACATTTTACTGCTGAGATATCTTAAAATTCATTATGTATTTTATACCCGTGGAGCCTCTAACTTTGGACTAGCCCTATTTAAAGTACCTCATCAGGCATATGTAACTAGATCTCTGCTGGAATACTATTCTGTACAAGGACAGCTCTGAGGGAAGACACTAGAAACATATAGGATTTTCAAATATCCCAGATAAATCATACTACATTTGGAAAATAATGCTTTATGAAATTTTGGCCAGGATCCAGGAAGACAGCTCCTGGGTATAGTCCTATCTTTAGATCCCCACACCCACATAGATGTCAGGCATGTGCTTGTAATCTCAGTGTTGGGGACACAGAGATAGTTGGAGCCCAGGGCTTTCTGTCCAGCCAGTCTAGCTGAAACTGTGAACCCTCCAAGCCTCAGACTTAGAAAGAGGTGAAAACATAAGGTGGAAATGATAGAGAAAGATACCCAAAGTCACTCTCTGGGCTTCACATGTGCCCATACAAGTGAGCACAAACATACACATGCATGCACACAAAAACACATACCATATAAACACATAAAGAAAACAGTCCGACAATAAACACTGAGATTGTGAACTACCCTGACAGTTTCATAGGTGTGTGATGATGGAGTAGAAGTGGACTTATATGTCACAGTCACCCCTTCTACACATAAGAAAACAGTAATTGATTTACCATTCACATTCTCTGCTAGAACTAGACTTCAAACCACTAAATGTCCATTTCATTCTTCTACTGCCTTTGTAAGTGCCCTTAGACTGTCTGGAGTTTAGGGAAAAAATTGTCAAATATATCAACCTTGTATACCTATCTTCTATCTCAATCCACACTAGAAAATTCTGAGGAAGTAAAATACTGAAAATGAAAAAGAACGAATTAATATATAGCAACCGTGCTTGCATTATAATGTGTGCTACTTATATTGTGTTCATCTTTGCAATGAACTTGTAAAATTACACTCATTTTAAGGATGAGGGGGAAAGGGCTGGAAGAAGACTGGAGATAGGAATATATATATATATATATATATATTATATATATATATATATATATATATTAAAAACTGCATGGTATTGGTACAGAGACAGACAGGTTGATAAATGTAATAGAATCAAAGACCCAGAAATAAACCCACAGACCAATAGACACTTGATTCTTAACAAAGAGGCCAAAGCCACACAATGGAAAAAAAGAAAGCATCTCCAACAAATGTTACTGGTCTAACTGGATGTCTACATGTAGAACAATGCAAATAGATGCATTATTTATCACTGCACAAAAAAGTCCAAGTGGATCAAGGACCTCAACATAAAACCTGATACACTAAATTTCATAGAAGAGAAAGTAGAAAATAGCCTTCAATGCATTGGCACAGGGAAAAATTTCCTGAACA
Source organism: Mastomys natalensis (assembly GCA_021653895.1). Taxonomy (NCBI): domain Eukaryota; kingdom Metazoa; phylum Chordata; class Mammalia; order Rodentia; family Muridae; genus Mastomys; species Mastomys natalensis. The sequence goes on from JAJTUV010002741.1 coordinate 100,623, forward strand.
GAACACCAATGGCTCAGGCTCTAAGATCAGCAATTGAAAAATGGGACCTTGTGAAACTAAAATCTTTCTATAAGGCAATGGACACTGTCAATAGGACAAAATAGCAGCCTACAGATTGGGAAAAGATCTTCCACTAACCCTACATCCAACAGAGGGCTAAAACCCAAAATGTATAAAGTACTGAAGAAGTTACACTACAACAAACCAAATAACCCAATTCAAAATGGGGTACAGAGCTAAACAGAATTTTCAACAGAGGAATCTTGATTGGCCTAAAAGCACTTAAGGAAATGCTCAACATCCTTAGTCAACAGGAAATGCAAATTAAAACACCTGAGATTCCACCTCACACCAGGCAGAATGGGAAAAAAACCCTCAAGTGACAGTACATGCTGGTGAGGATGTGGAGAAAGAGGAACACTCCCCCATTGCTGGTGGGATCACAAACTGGTGCAACCACTCTGGAAATCAATCTGGTAGCTTCTCAGAAAATTGGAACTAGTTCTACCTGAAGACCCAGCTATACCTTTTCTGGGTATATTCCCAAAAGATACTCCATCATACCACAAGGACACATGTTCCACTACATTCATAACTGCTTTTATTCATTAGCCAGAAACCCAAAATGACATGCATAGTGTATTAGTTAGATTTTCATTTCTGTGAAGAGACATCATCATGACCAAGGTAACTCTTAAAAAGGACAACATTTAATTGGGGCTGGCTTACAAGTTCAGAGGTTCAATCCATCATCATCAAGGCAGGAAGCATGGCAGTGTCCAGGCAGACATGGAGCTGGAGGACCTAAGAATTCTACATGTTTATCCAAAGGAAACCAGGAGCAGACTAGCTCCCAGGTGGCTAGAAGGGTCTTAAAGCCCATGTCCCCACCCCAGTGACACATTTCCTTCAACAAGGCCACACTTCCTCCTAATAGTGCAACTCCCTGGGCCAAGCATACTCAAACCAACATACAAGCTATCTACTCACTTATAAGTGGATATTAGCCATAAAATACAGGATTTCTACACTACACTCCACAGATCCAAAGAAGCTCAACAAGAAGGAAGCACAAGTGAGGATGCTTGAATTGCACTTGGAAGAGGGGATAAAATAGTCATAAGAGGCAGATAGAGGGAGGGAACTATGTGAGGGAGAGAGGATGGGGAAAGGAATGGGGAGTCAGGATCAAGTGTGGGAAGGGACAGGAGAAATGGCCAGATGGTCATGAGAATGGAAATCTGCAACTGATGGGGGTTGGGAAGTGTGGAGCACCTCTAGGATGTGACAGAGACCTGGGATGAGGGTACACCCAAAAATCAATGGGGATGGGTAACCTTAGCTGTGACACACAGCATTGGGGATATGGAACCTGAAGAGGCCACCTACTGTAGCCAAGCAGGAACACCATTGGAACAGTAGGGACACCAACCCACCCACAAAACTTTCAACCTCAAATTTATCCTGTCTACAAGAAAAGCAGGGATGGAGGATGGAGCAGAGACTGAGGGAGTGGCCAACCAATAAGCAGCCCAACTTGAGAGCCATCCTGTGGACAAGCACCAATCTCTGACATTATTAATGATACTCTGTTATGCTTACAGACAGGAGTCTAACATGGCTGTCCTCTGAGAGGCTCCACCCTGCATCTGACTCAGATGGATGCAGACACCCACAGCCAAACAGTGAGTGGATAGAGCTTGGAGACTCTTATGAAAGAACAGGAGGGATTATGGCCTCTAATAGGATCAGAACTCTATAGGAAGACCAATATAATTAACTAACCTGGACCCTTGGGGCTCTCAGAGACTAAACCACCAACCAAAGAACATACACGGGTTGGACCTAGGCCTCTTCACACATATGTAGCAGATGTGTGGCTTGCTCTTCATGTGGGTCCTGAACAACTGGAACAGAGGCTATTCCAAAAGCTGTTGCCTGTCTGTGGGATATATTCTTCAGCCTTGTCTGGTCTCAGTGGGTGAGGATGAGCCTAGCTTCACAGAGACTTGATGTACCAGGGTGGAAGGGATACCCAAGGGGGACTCACACACTCAGGGGAGATGGGGGAATGATTATGAGAGGGGGTGACCTGGAGGTGGGCAGTAAGTGGGATAAAAAGTGAATAAAAAATTAAGCTTATGGTAATTTATGATTAAAAAAAAATGCCTTACAACTGGATCTATAGAGGCATTTTCTCATTTGGGGTTTCCTCCTTTCAGGTAATTCTAGCTTGTGTCAAATTAACATTAAGACTAGATAGGGGTTTGCAGAGGGGAAACTGGGAATGGAAATAACATTTGAAATGCAAATAAATAAAATAACCAATAGAAAAAAAGACTAGCCAGCACAGTCACTGTGGCTTGGACTATAGGGAAACCCACATTATCATTTTTCCATCATGGCTGGTATATTAAAATCTATACTTGCTCATGTCATACTGCTTGAAAACGTTTCACTGGTTTCCTCTTTGCAGCATGAAGTCTAAGCTCGGAAAGAGTCCAAAATACTCTCTGAGACGCATTGTTCAACTGTTTCACTTCTCTGATCTTGGCTACCTCTGCTGACATTCTGCTTGGTGTTCTGATGAAAGGAGAGCTCTACGCAGGCTCCAGGCCTTTGCTTCTGTGATCCTTTGGAGACCGAATACCCTTTCCCTTTACTTGGCTAATCCTAATTCTCCCGTAGGATGTAGCAATAGCTCATACTCTCTTAGTTTAGATTACTATTGCTGTGATAAAACACCATGACCAAAAACAAGTTACAGAGAAAAGGATTTATTTGACTTATAGTCCATTACTGAGGGAAGTCAGGACAGGAAATTAAGCAGGGCTGAAATCTGAAAGCAGGAGCTGATGCAGAGGCCATGGAGGGGTGCTGCTTACTGGCTCGCTCCCTATGGGTTGGTCAGCCTGCTTACGTATAGCACCCAGGACCACCATCCCAGGGATGACCCCACCCACAATGGTCTGGACCCTTCCACATCATCAATAATTATAAAAATGCCCTACAGGCTTGCTTTCAGCCAAATCTTATGGAGGCATTTTCTCAATTAGGATTCTTTCCTCTCAGATGATTCTTGCTTGCATCAAGTTGAACTAAAACTAGCCTGCACCCCTTCTTTCAAAATGTTTCTGTGGTGGTTTGAATAAGAATGGCCCCCATAGGCTCATAGATTTGAATGCTTGATCACCAGGAGTGGCACTATTTGAAAGGATTAGGAGGCGTGACCTTGTTGAAGTAGGTGTGACCTTGTTGAAGGAAGTATGTCACTGGGGGTGGGCTTTGTGTTTTCTCTGGAGTCTCCCTTCCTGCTGCTTGCACATATGGAAGTAGAGCTCTCAGTTACTTTTCCAGTACCATGTCTCCCTGTGAGCCTACCATGTTTCTGGCCATGATGACATTCTGGCCATTCTGATAATTAATGGACTAAACTTCTGAAACTGTAAGTATTCCTCAATTAAATGCTTTCCTTTATGAGAGTTTATATGGTCATGATATCTCTTCACATCAATAGAAGAGTGAGTAAGACAATGTTCAATCTTCTCTACCATGCTGAAGTAGATGCCCCTATTTAGAAGTCTCACAATGCCCTGTGCATGATGGGGTCCAGGTGAAGAAACAGGCTTGATTCTGTTTTAATGGTAGAATAGTTCGTTCAGTGATTACACTTCCCTGCCCCTGTTTTGACTCTCCCAGCTGCCACTTAACATAGCGGTTTGCAGCACACTTTTAATTGCCTCCTCCCAACTCCAGGGACATTCTAGACAGCAGTTTCTAATCCATGTGTAGTGCCCTGGAGGTTTGGAGAATAATTAGGCTGCTTCAGAATTACAGAGCTAATAGAATTGACAGGTTGGGTGTGGATGTTGGCACTATGGCTGAAGTATGTGCATTTCTATTCATTTTAAGGCATATTTCTTGCAATATGCAATTTTATGATAAAGATTTTAAGAATGCACACATTTTAAAGAATTAGTAAAGTGAAAGTCAGTGCTTTAGGTAATTCCTTGGACTTTCTGGATTCTACTTGTGGTTCTTAGACCTGGCGCCTCATCTGGGGACTTGGTATTAGTGAAAATTCTTAGGCACCTGGCTTCCTGAGTCAGAACCTCTAAAAGAAGGGTTCAGTCATCTGTTCCCAAAGCTCTCCAGGGGATTAGGAGGCACCCTCAAACCTAAGGACAACTGAGTTAAGAAACAGCCTAGAGTGCACATAGGACATGGTGACAATGGCTAGTTAGGCTGCTGAGAGGGCACTTCAATTGTCACTTATCTCTAATTTCAGATCTTGTGTTCTAGGGTTTTGTGGCTGTTGAGGTTTTGCTCTCAAACCCTTAAGGTGTTTTTTATATCTGTTTAGAAAAAGAACACTTAAACATAGTGATTTCATAGAGAGGGAAGCCAGGAAGGGAATATAACAGTGGCTCAGGCTGTGGGGAGGATGGTTGTGAGGCTAAGGAGTTAGCTTCTGACTTTTTAATGATTTCAATCAAGGAGCCTCCAACCTGTAAGAAGTGTTGGTTAAAGATGATTGAAAAGGAGAAAATTGCTTCTAATAAGACAAGTGTCACTGTGCTGTCACTTACAGCTTTGGAGTGTCACAGCAGGCAGGGAAGGTGGCCACAGAGAATAAGCTCCAGGACAAGAAATAATTGTTTTCCTCCCTTTTGGTCCAGAAGGAGTTTAGGTACTGTGTTTGCTCTAAGCTCTGGATTGAACTTTGAATTTTTTTACTTCTTTTCATGAATATTTTAGGGTTCTTTTCCTTCCATTTTCTTTACCACCCTCTTTCCAGAACCTCATGCACAATTATTCATTTCCACATACATTTAGATTCAAAACATGATGTATATCCAACATATGCAACACGTACCTAAACATATATAAAGACCACGAAGGTATACAATTAAATGTAATACTGGCCTCTATTTTAGCTCACTAGTGTCTCTTCAGAGGCAATCGCTCTTTTTTTTATTAAGATTTTTTCTGTTTTAAAAATTATTTATTTGTTGATTTATTTACATCCCAAACACTGCCACCTCCGGATCCCTCCTCACAAAAACCCTTCTACCATCCCCCCTTCCCTTCTCCTCTGAGATGGTAGAGCCCCCTGGGTATCCCCCCAACGCTGGTGCATCAAGTCTCTTCCAGAGTAGGAACATCCTCTCCCACTGAGGCCAGACAAGGCAGCCCTGTTGGAGAACAGATACCAGAGTCAGGCTAGAGCTCAGGGAGAGCCTTTGCTCTAGTTGTTGGGCGGCCCACATGAAGACTGAGCTGCAAGTCTGCAACATAAGTGCTGGGGGAGGGGGCCCATCCAGCCTATGTACGCTCTTTGGTTGGTGGCTCAGTCACTGAGAGCTGCCAGAGGTCCAGGTTAGTTGATTCTGTTGGTCCTCCTGTGGGGTTCCCATCCCCTTTAGGGCCTTCAATCCTTCCCCTAACTCTTCAACAGGGGTCCCCCACCACTGTCTGATGTTTGGCTGTTGGTGTCTGCATCTGTTTCAGTTAGCTTCTGGGTAGAGCTTCTCAGAGAACAGTTATGCCAGGTTCCTGTCTGCAAGTATAACAGAGTATCATTAACAATGTCATTAATTGGTATTTGCTCATAGGATGGGTCTCAAGTTGGGGTGGTTATTGGTTGGCCATTCCTTCAATCTCTGCTCCATCTTTGTCTCTGCATTTCTTTTAGATAGGAAAAAATTCAGGTAAAAAGTTTAGTGGGTGGGTTGATGTCCTTATCCCTCCACTAGGGGGTCCTGCCTGGCTACAGGAGGTAGCCTTTTCTTGTGCCATGTGCCCACTGTTAGGCATTTTGGCTAAGGTCACCTGCATTGACACCCAGAGATTCCCCCATCTCAAATCTCTGGGACTTCCTAAAGATTCCCTCAACACCATCACCCACCCCAGCAGCTGCAGATTTCCATTCATTCTCCTGGCCTTCTGGTCTCTCTCTTGTCTGTCTGCACACCTGATCCTGCTCTTCCTATTCCCTTTCCCCTCCCCCCTCCACCCTCTTCTCTCCCTTTCTCTGCCTCCTATTTCTGTTCTCCCTTTTAAGTGTGATTCAAGCATCCTTACTTTAGCCTTCCTTCTTGTTTAACTTCTTTAGGTCTGTGAAGGTGTATCATAGGTATTCTGCGATTTTTGGCTAATATTCACTTATCAGTGAGTGCATACCATGCATGTCATTTTGGTTCTGGGTTACCTCACTCAGGATGATATTTTCTAGTTCCATCCATTTGCCTGCAAAATTCATGATGTCCTTGTTTTTTAATAACTGAATAGCATTCTATTGTGTAAATGAACCACAGTTTCTTTATCCATTCTTCATTTAAGGGACTTCTGGGTTGTTTCCAGTTTCTGGCCATTATGAATAAAGCTGCTGTGAACATAGTTGAGCAAGCGTTCCTGTGATATAGTGGGGCATCTTTTGGATATATGCTCAGGAGTGGTATAACTCAGTCATGAAGTAGAGATACTCCCAGTTTTCTGAGATAACTGTAGGGCATTTTCTTAATTAGTGATCAACGCAGGAGGGTCTTGTCTATTGTGGGTGGTACCATCAATGGGCTAGTGCTCCTGGGTTCTATAAGAAAGCATACTGAGCAAGCCATATGAAGCAGGCCAGTAAGCAGAACCTCCAATGGCTTCTGCATTATTAGCTCCTGCCTCCAGGTCCCAGCCTTGTTTGAAGTCCTGTGCTGACTTCCTTCAGCAATGGACTATGATGTAGAGGCCTAATAAATGTAAGCTGAATAAACCCTTTCTTCCCCAACTTGGCTTTTGATCATGGTGTTTCATCATAGCAAGAGGAACCCTAAGACAGTGACCATGAGCTCTAGTGTGCTGGTTAGTTTTTCTCAACTTGATACAGACTTGAGCCACCTGGGAAGGGAGAACCTCATTTGAAGAATTACCCCAGTTAGATTGACCCCTGTGCATGCCCATTGGTCATTTCCTTGGTTATTTGAAAGCCCATCCCACTGTGAGTGCTGCCATCCCTGGACAGGTGATTCTGGGTTGCATTAAAAAGCAGCAAGTTGAGCAAACCATGGGGAACAAGCCAAGAATCAGCATTCTTCCATTGTCTCTGCTTCAGTTCCTGCCTTGAATTCTTGCTTTGGCTTTCATCAGTAACGGATCGTGACCTGAGAGCCGTAGTATGGGGTAGATCCTTTCCTCCCTTCTTGGGTTTGGTCAGTGTTTTATCACAGCAACAGAAACCAAACTAGAATATTTAGGATGGGGAGTGGGTACTAAGAATGGAGACAATAACAGTCAATTGTGTTGAGGTAAGTTCAGGAAATACTCAGGGGAGGAGTCTTCAGGGCAAAGGGGCAGACTGAGGGAGGGGGACATGTGAAGCCCTAGAGGGGTATGGTTGGTGGCACCGCACCCAAACAAGATCAAAGGTGAGATGCATTTGAGGTGATAAATGAAGTTATTTTCCAATTTCTCTATCCAAATAGTCAGTTTATCACACACTTGAGGATGTTTTTTTAATAGAAGTGTTAAAATAAAAAGTCCCAGTCTCCAAAGGAACTAGTTGCAATTTTCCACAACATGATAGGACATGTTGGTTCATTTCTTAAGTTCGAGGCATGAGGAATTGCCCTATGTAACTGTGCCCTTCACGTACACTGCATCACATTAGTCAGGCAGCTTGTCCATCAAGCGTTGATAAGAGTCTTTGGGGACTTCAGAATTGTTTGTTTTATATGTCTGAGTTGCTACAGGCATGTTCTGGAGAAGCTTTGACCCCGGCACAGCTCTTCAGTGGCTTCTCCCTGGGCAGAGGTGAATGTAATCATCTTCTTAGAACACAAGTGGATTTCCTAGAAAAAGAGCAGCAGGGAACACCATGACCAGAATTGCCTCATACTCTTGAGACCATCTCTACGCCACCCCCAATCACTTGAGAAAAGAAACCAGAGTCCCATCCAGAAAGTGAAGACAGAGGCAAGAGGAGAATTACCAGGGCCTCAAAGAGCTGTTACTGCCTGTGGCCACTTCAAAGTTTACCAAGAAACACAGTGAAAAGGAAACAAGCTTTACCAAGTTAGAGTTGTATTATTATGGATGCAGAAAGACTTATGGAGCCTTAGCATATATACAGTGCTTGTTGCATTTGATAACCTTAAGTAAAAGTAGGTATACTAGACCTAATCAGCTTGTTGACTGATTCCCTTCAGGAGAGTCTCAACTTGTTAGAACATGAGCAGATACACATTAGAGTAATCTAGGAAGCTTTAGAAGAGGCCCAGTGCTGGGGCTTCATCTCTTAAACAACATTAATGTGATTATTAATATGGTATGGGGTCTGGGCATGAGGATTTTTCTAATCTTTCCCAGTAGAAAAGTACTTTAAAAGAGGGGTTTTGGTTTGGTTTGGTTCTTGCAGTAATAACACTATAAAGTAGTTCATCTTACTTGTTTATTTATTTTTGAGATGGGGTCTCATATAGTCCAGGCTGTCTTCATGCTCATTATGTTAGCTTTAACTTCTTATTCTCCAGTCTCCAGTGCAAGTACTGCCATACTGGCTTATGTGGTACTGGGGATTAATCCTAGGGCTTTGTGCATGCTAGACAAACATTCTACCAACTGAGCATGACTAACTTTGGCAGATATTCACAGCTTAATTCAGAAATTAAAAATATTTGAGTTATTATAAAAGCTAGGTAAACAAATAGAAAAAAGCTTTAAAAGACAAGACAAAACACCCATTGTCCGCTCATACATTCCTAGCTGTTCTGAATTCATTAGACAAACAGACCACTGGGCCATCCTAATACAAATAGCAAAGTTGACATTCCAGGATTTAAAGGATGATCTATCAATTCACAAAGCGAAGATAAAGCAATTGGGTCTTCTTTTCTCTCATTGATCCATCATGAATTAAGTTTCAAAAATACAAGATTCCAGCTGGATATGGTGGTCCATGGTTGTACTCCCAGGCACTGAGTAGGCTGAGGCAGGAGGAGTGCAAGTTCAAGGTCAGCTAGGATTACACAGTGAGTCCATATCATCACCAGCACATAGTTTGGATGACTGTTCCAATCTTTACCCCTTTTTTTCTGCCAAAGACTTTACAATGCCTCCAGTAAAATAGGAAATTCTACCTCTGTGGTTGACTTGGAGCTTGGTCATGTGACTTGCTCTGGCCAGTGCAATGTCAATCAAATTGACATTAGTGGAGGCTCCTAATTTTCTGTATGTCTGGCTTCCATTTCTGTGTTTTTTTTACCCTTCCTTTTAGTTAGGGTTTCTATTGCTGCAGTGAACTACTGTGACCAAAAAGCAAGTTGGGGAGGAAAAAGTTTATTTAGCTTACATTTCGACATTGCTGTTCATCACCAAAGGAAGTCAGGACAGGAACTCAAGCAGGGTAGGAACCTGGAGACATGAGCTGGTGCAGAGGCTATGAAGGGGTGCTGCTTCTGGCTTGCTCAGCTGGGTTTCTTATAGAACCCAGTACCACGGACTCAGAGCTGGTTCCACCCATGATGGGCTGGGCTCTTCCCATCATATTACTCAGCTATTAAAAACAATGAATTCGATAAATGCTTATGTAAATGGATGGAACTAGAAAATATCATCCTGAGTGAAGTAACCCAATCACAAAAGAACATACATGGTATTCACTCACTGATTATTGGATTTTAGCCCAGAAGCTTGAAATACCCAACATTCAACTCACAGACCACATAAAGCTCATGAAGAATGAAGACCAAGTTGGGGTGGGGGGGTGCTTCAGTCCTTCTAAGAGTAAGTAACAAAATACTCAAGGGAGCAAATATGGAGACAAAGTACAGGACAGAAATTGAAGGAGGGGCTGTCTGCAGACCATTCCACCTGGGTATCCATCCCATGTGCAGTCACCAAAGGTAGACGTTGATGTGGATGTCAGGAAGTACATGCTGACAGGAGCCTGATACAGCTGTCTCCTTAGAGGTCTGTAAGAGTCTGACATACTCAGAGGCAGATGCTCACAGCTAACCATTAAACTGATCATGGGGTTCCCAACAGAGAAGATAGAGTGAAGACTGAAGGAGTTGAGAGGATTCGTGACACCATGAGGAAAGCAACATTATCAACCAACCAGAGCCCCAGGGTCTAAACCACCAGCCTGGGAGTGCTTAGGGAGGGACCCATGGCTCCAGCTATATATGCAAGGGAGCTATTTATAAGTGGGAGAAGAGATCCTTGGTCCCATGAAGGCTGGACATTGTGGGGGGTGGTATTCGAGGGTGGGGAGGTGAGGTATGGGGGAGGATGGGTGGGGATACACCATCATAGAGGCAAGAGGAGGGGGGAAGGGATAGAGAGTTCCTGGGAGGGAGGGGGAAAAGGGGGTAAGGGGAAAACATCTGAAATGTAAATAAAATTTCCAATAAAAAAAAAGAAAGAAAGAACACCAAAAAAAAAAAAAAGAAAAGAAGAAAGAAAGAAAGAAAGAAAGAAAGAAAGAAAGAAAGAAAGAAAGAAGGAAAGAAAGAAAGAAAATGCCTTAAAGCCAGATCTTATGGAGGCAGTTTCTCAATTAAGGTTCCCTCCTTTTAGATAACTCTAGTTTGTGTGCAGGCTGACAATAAGAGCAGCCAGCATACCCTTCATGAAAATAGCATAGCCTGAGGAGCTGCTGTTCCAAGAATGAGGAACTGTGACAGTAGGTATGATTGAGTCTGCAATCCAGAGACAAGCTCTGCTAATTCAAGACAAGCCGAGCTAAAGCATAGCCAACTAGCAGACCCCTGAACAAGAAATAGAGATGTTTTGTGGCAAGCCATTAGAAACCGGAGATTGCGTATTCTGTAGGATATGGGGCAATAACTGACTAAGGTGTCCAGATAAAGACAAGACCAACTGAACAAGAGTTCCCCACACACATAAAACCTAAAGCTCACATGCACACATACCACCATACCATTGTTTTTTCTGTTTTTAATCACTAAATGTCTGAACTTATAAGTAGAATATATTCTCTTCAATGCTCTACACTTCAGTTTTGAGGGCTCAACCAAATGGAAGAACTGTGGCAGTCAATATCATTAATGGATACCAATCCCTTTTGGTGCTGGCTGTTTACAGATTGCCAGGAGTGTCTGTGCATCCCAAGGCACAGTGTAGGTATTTGTGGGGGGAGGAGTCTTACTGAAGCTCATTTTGCATAGACCAAAATATCCACATCACAATCAAAATAAGGCAGACTGGTGCTAGTAAGGACTGTTGGTCATGAAGAATAAAAATGTACTTAATTTAGTAGATCAGGAAAGCTTTAGAAGGATAGAAAGGGCTAAGGTTTTTCAGCAGAGGCACTGAAAAAGAAAAACTAGGATACCTGCATTGCTTACTTTTCTCCTTGCTATGAAAAAATACTTGACTAAAGAAACTTGGGTGAGGAAGCCTTTATTTTGGCTCATGGTTTCAGGGTCCATGGTAGGGAAGTCATGATGACAAGAGCTTGAGGCTGCTGGCCATCTTATAGCTGTAGTCAGGAGACAGAGAGATATGAATGTTGGTGCTTAGTTTGCCTTTTCCTTTTGCCTCAGTCTGGAACCCCCATCCAGTGGGATAGAAGTACCCTTCCCACGGTTTGGTAGAATCTTCAATTAACCTAATCTAGAAAATCTCACACAGGCATGTCCAAGGGTGTGTCTCCTATGTGATTCTAGGTCCTATCAAGTTGTTAATTAATATTAACCATCATACTCAACCAACAGTTCTCATTGAACAGATAGGGAATTGGGAAAGGAGCCCCTTTCCATTTCATATATAAAATAGAGCAAGAACGCAATGATTAACTGTGGCATTGTGGTTTAAAGTACTTGGTATAGTACCTAGCATACACTAGATATTATTTTGTTTATTGTTGTGTCTATGATGTGTATGTGTGTATATGTATACTTGGACATACACAGGCCTTGGTTTAATAAGGATACCAAAGAGCAACTTTGTGGAGTTAGTTCTCTCCTTCTACCTTTACTTGGGTTCTGGGTATCAGCTCAAGAATACCAGGCTTGCACAATGAGTGCCTTTACCTTCTGAGCAATCTCACCAGCTCAGCAGATATTATTAAGATACTTTATAAGACAATTCTACAGCAACATAAGCAGAAGATAGCTAATAGGGGGAAATGAGGCTGAAATAGTATATGTATATTAAACGCTTACCATATGCCAGGTTCTGTGGTTCATAAATTTATTAAATCCCATAAAAGTATTCTAGAGTACATATTTATCATCATGGTGATACAGGGAAGAAAACTCAAATACAGAAAGGTTAAATATTTTTTCAAGATTCTGCCTGATATAGCTGTTTCCTTAGAGGTCTGCCAGAGTCTGACATATTCAGAGGTGGATGCTCACAGCTAACCATTGATCTGATCATGAGGTTCCCAATGGAGGAGTTAGAGAGAAGACTGAAGGAGCTGAAAAGGTTTGTGGCCTCATGGGGAGAAGCAACAATACCAACCAACCCGAGCTCCCAGTGTCTAAACCACCAGCCTGGGAGCACATAGGGAGGGACCCATGGCTCCAGCTGTATATGCAGGGGAGGATGGCCTTGTCGGGAATAGGTGGGAGGGGGATCCTTGGTCCCCTGAAGGCTGGATGCCCCAGTGTGGGGGAAATTGAGGGTGGGGAGATGGAGTTGGTGGGTGGGTGGGGGCGCATCCTCATAGAAGGAGGAGGAGGGGGGATGGGATAGGGGGTTTCTGGATGGGGGAAATGGGAAAAGGGGATAACATCTGAAATGTAAATAAAATATCCAATAAAAATTAATTTCAAAAAGAAAGAAAAGAAAAAGATTCTGCAGATGATGACCCTGGCTCCAGAGCCCTTGATCTTAATTACCAGATATGTAGCCTTGAAGCAATGAGAGCTTTCAGAGTTGCATAAGGTGAAAACATTTGAGGCAAGGTACATACCAGAACCACTGGGGCAGCCAAGAACACACCATGCTAAGAGACATGGACATGCTGAGAGGCATTATTAAAGTAATAGCTAACAGCAAGCAAGAAGACAGAGATGACCCTACTATAGCTAATCTTTGAAAAGTGAGAAAAGATCATTTCTTAGCTTTATATTCCAGGCAATTTTATCATTTCCAAGAAAACCTGAACCATGTTATTCAGTGGCTAGGAAAAAAAAATCAACCTAGTTTTGGACCACAGTGATTAAACTACAAGGATGAATAGAATCTTCTACTTGGCCTTTTTCTAACCCAGAGAGGCCACATTCATATTATGCCAGTTACTCACATAAGAATGGTCTTAGCTTTGGATGGAACTAGAAAATATCATCCTGAGTGAGGTAACCCAATCACAAAAGAGCACATATGGTATGCACTCACTGATAAGTGGATATTAACCCAAAAGCTTGAAATACCCAAGATACAATTATAGACTACATGAAGCTCATGAAGAAGGAAGACCAAAGTGTGGGTGCTTCGGTCCTTCTTAGAAAGGGGAACAAAATACTCATGGGATCAAATATGGAGACAAAGTGTGGAGCAGAGACTGAAAAAGAGGCCATCCAAATACTGCCCCACTTGGGGATCCATCCCATATACAGTCACCAAAACTAGACACTATTGTGGATGTCAGGAAGTGCATGCTGACAGGAGCCTGATACAGTTGTCTCCTAAAAGGCTCTGCCAGAGCCTGACACAGAGGTGATGCTCACAGTCAACCACTGGACTGAGCATGGGGGTCCCCAATGGAGGAGTTAGAGAAAGGACTGAAGGAGCTGAAGGGGATTGAAACCCCATGGGAAGAACAATAATATCAACCAACCAGAACCCCCAGAGCTCCCACGGACTAAACCACCAACCAAAGAGTACACATGGAGGGACCCAGGGCAACAGCTGCCTATATAGCAGAGGATGGCCTTGTTGGGCATCAATGGGAGGGGAGGCCCTTGGTCCTGTGAAGGCTTGATGACCCAGTGTAGGGGAATTCGAGGGCAGGGAGGCAGGAGTAGGTGGGTGTGGGGGGACACCCTCGTAGAAGCAGGGGGAGGGAGGATGGGGTAGGGGGTTTCTGGGGGAACGGGAAAGGGGGATAACATTTGAAATTTGTAAATAAAGAAAATATCCAATAAAAATAATTTTAAAAAAAATAGAATGGCCTTAACATCCGAGTCCCAAGCAACTGAGGATAATCAATATGCACATCTGATTCTGATATGGACTCTCTACCTGAAAACACCTCACAACTCTCGGTGTCTTTCAAAGACTGACCCTCTCATACAATCCCTAGTATCAGTAGCTCTTCACCTTTCCTTTAGTGAGTTCAGTGGACCGTTCTCATATTATGGAATCTAAGCTGTTTCCTTTACGATTTGTTACTACACAGTGACACACTTCCTCCAACAAGGCCACGCCTCCTAACAGTACCATTCCCTATGGGTCAAGCATATTCAAACCACCAAAATGCTCTAAGGATGGACTGTTGTCTGTTTCACTGTCTGGAGGGTAAAACTCAGCCTGGAGATGTATATGCTGTTGAAAAGAGGCCCCTTGGCAGATAGGAGAGGCCATGTGTACATAACAAATTTCTGGACTTGGAGAATAGGTTAATGTGAGGCCATTAAATGGACAAACATGCTAAAAACAAATAATTTACTTCACTGGTTTGACTAGAGTTGGCCCTTACTGTAGCAGTGAATGTTGTTTAGATTGTGTTACTCATTGGCTGAAGATTAAACACAATGTTAAACAGAATTTTTTCATCACAGTGACATTTATTGTGATGTAATTTGAATTCTTTCACTACCCATGTAAATTAGAAGTCTAGCTCTGGACAGTGCCTATGATAGACACTGGGCTGCTTGCCCAAGAGCCCAATCACCCCCTTTCATCCTAACAAATGGTAACCTAGTGTTTGCTCAGGTTTCACATGGCTATGTGTTTCTCAACACAATACAGCCTCATCCCCATAGGATGAATCTTGAATAGGAGAAGACAATCAGAACAATGCTTCTTGCTGGTCATTGGAGCAGTAAAGAACTTACAACACCCAATTCTGGCCAATAGGACATGAGAGAAGATCTGTGAATGTACTTTTTTTATGAAGAGAGAGACAGGCAGAAGGAAAAACTGGCCCTTCCACCTCTGCCTCTAGCTGGTTGAAGAAGTGATAGTAGGGTCTTCTACATTTACTTTGTATCCATGCAGGAAACCAACACACAGATCAATAGCAACAAACTCACCATGAGAAAGATAACAGACAATTAATTTGTGATGATCTCATGAAACTTCTGGGTGAGCCTCTCAGAGCTTTCCTCCTCTAGCCTTGTTCCCTGAGGCAATTCATGATCTTACTGTTAAGCCCCTGTCACTCAAGGTGCAAATATAATCCCTGTGCCATCTACATGTCTAGGAGCTATTAGAGAATCAAGATCCCAGCCTGCCCCAGATCAATAGAATCAGAATCTCCATTTTCTCAAGAGCCCCAGGTTCCCAGCCCCATGAAGTTTGGGTGAACCCTGGTGTAAGCTGTTTCTGATTAGGCTTCCCAGCATTGGCAGTTAGAAAGCAAACTGATATCCTGCCTTACGAATCGATGGCAAAGATCTCACATCCTTCTTAGTAATGATATAAAAACAAGGAAAGGTAATTGTGCGTTTACTTATGTGATTCTTTAGGACCTATTAGACGAGGACCCCTGGCTCTTTCTCCTGCTTTACTCCCAAATCAAAAAGGAAACAACTCATACTCACATAACGAATGCACTTTTTGGCTTCAAGGAACAACTAAAGCAGTCCTGAAGCCCACCAAAAAGGCAGGCTGTGCAAATACACCCTCTTAAGTCGACATCCCCAAATAAGCAAAGACAAAAGGGGTCCAATCAACGGAAAGAGAACAAGGTACCAAGAAAATGGGCAAACTGTCAACTGTTGATTTGAATTTGATCAGAAGAACAGCTCGAGTTTCCTCATTAATGTCATTGCTCAAGAGAGACTGCTGTGCCCATCCAGATTGCAAACATGTTAATAACACAGCATGACAATAATTCTATGTTGTCAGAAAGAACAGGACACTCTAGCAGCGTTGTCATTCCTGAAAAGACTACTGGAGCTATTTGAGATGATTTCATAATCCTTCCTGTTTATGTTGCTTAAACAACTGTTCAAAGGCTGATTACTTGATGGTCTACTAGTAGACTCAATCAAACCCAACTGCAGCAAACAAACCCTGCAGCTTTCTTGCTTGTTTTTCTTTTTCTTTCTTTCTTTTTTTTTTGAAGGAGGGTTGTTGCTGTTCTATTTTATCTTTTGACAACAAGCCACTGAAAAAACCTTTAGGTTGGTGTATATATAATAAAAAAAAAAAAAGTTGTTTTGTTTTCTTTTCTTTTTTTATGGCCAGCCTAAATTTCTGAAATCTCATTTTTTTTCTAGTTGAGAAGGAAACAGCTGAGAAAAAAAAATCATACTGAAGGTTGAAGGTTAAACCAATGTAAAATGATATTTTTATTAAAAATATAACCTCTAGATCACAAATTTTATTGGCTTTTTATCCTATAGAATCATTTGGAGAGGAAAAATAGATCTAGTCTACAGAGCATAAAAGCAATCATACAGCATGACACAAACTCAAAAGGCCTGAAGATACAGCGCAGTGGTAGAGCACTTGCTTAACATGGGAGGGCCTGTGTTCAATCCTTAGCACCAACAGAAAAAATTAGAAATAAATAATACAAAAGGACTCAAAAGCGAAAATAAGCCACCTCCAGATCTTATTCCTGTCAGATTAAATATCTATAGATAAGTATTGCCAATGTTTATCAGTAAGAATTGGTGGCCCTAAAAATTTCACATTCCCAGTAAACAAACTTAAAGTGGATTCTTCCCAAGCAGTCACGTCAGAGTTCATGGCTCTATTTGTAAAATTGTCACTGAAACCCTTCTCATTTTAGCTGTCTCCTTTGCTGGCCTCTTTGGTATCCCCAATGGATGGAAAGGGACCAAAGAGAGAAGAGGAAAATATTGAGATACACCTTAGAATGGCTTTAAAAAATTGATGGACAAAATTGTCTCAAAGGAGGATAACAAGAGTTGGGTGATTTTTACGTACATCACATAAACCTGGCAGATCTATTTCCTTCTGAACTCTGTTCTCATGGGAATATGGCTTAATTTTTCTGTCAGTTGCATCTTTATCTTCAGTATTAGGAAAAATAATGAGGCTAAAGAGTTTCACACATAATTATCACATTCATGCCCATTGTATACCTTCCATGTGCTCCTTGAAACACTATGGTGGTTGTAGGCATACAGAAACACTCTCCATCCTCAAAAAAAAAAAATTCTTACTAGCCAGGCATGGTAGTATATGCCTGAAAAGCTAGCAATTGGAAGTAAGAAGATCAGGGGTTCAAGGCCAGGCTTGGCTATATGAGATCTTATCTCAAACGAACAAGCAAACAAAATCCTTACAGCTTAGTCACCTATGAAAAATTCCCACTAGAAGTTTACTTCCCCTCTCAATATAACCTTAGAGAGAGTCCTTGTATCATGAAGTTAGCTTACCTCCTTCTACAGATCAACTCCCTGATCCTCTGTTTATTTTGTTAATTTTATTGAAAGGCTCAGTGAACACTTCAGAGATGAGAAACGTTGAAAATAACATCTGAGCTTTTTGATTCCCAGAGCAATGCTCCAATTCTGTCTCTTTGCACCTTTTGGTGATGAATCTCATTGAAATTATTTCTGACAAAATGTGTAAGACCCCAGCCACTTTCATCTTTTTGTCCTCCTGTACTGATAGCTCTCTTAATCACTCTTGATGGTTCATTTTTAGCTCCCCAAACTGTAAAAGGCAGTGAGGCCCTGTATCTCTCACCTCAGACCGTTTCTCCACTGGTGAATGTGCTGCCTAATTTATATCACCTCGACAGTAGCTGGAGTCGCTGGAGAGGAGGGGGTCTCACAAGAAAAATGCCTCTGTAAGACTGGGCTGCAGACAAGCTTGTAGGCACTTTCTTAGTTAGAGATTGATATGGAAGGGTCCAGACCGTTGTGGGTGGGGTCATCCCTGGGATGGTGGTCCTGGATGCTGTAAGTAAGCAGGCTGAGCATGCCATGGGGAGCAAGTCAGTAAGCAGCACCCCTCCATGGCCTCTGCATCAGCTCCTGCTTCCAGGTTCCAGCCTGCTTGATTTCCTGTCCTAACTTCCCTCAGTAATGGACTATGATGTGGAAGTATAAACCAAATAACTCCTTTCCTCCACAACTTGATTTTGGTTATGGTGTTTTATCACAGCAACAGTAATCCTAACTAAGACAGTGAACCCAATCAATGTGCTGCTTTAGTTTTCACCTGTGTGATGAGGGGTCTCCTTCTTTACTCCAGAAATGTATGTCCATCTACATACCTGATATCTCAATGTGGATGTCTAAGAGACACCCCAAATTTATATTTGCTTTTTTTCCCTAATTCTTTTTTTCCCCACAGGTTCTTCCTCAATTCAATAAATAGAAACTCAGTCCTTTCACTCCCCAAAGCTTGGTGTCCTCATAGACTTTTTATTGCTATGGTATGTACATGGACCACAAGCAATTTGAGAAAGAAAAGGTTTATTCCAGCTTATGGTTGTAAACCATTATGAAGGGAAGTTAGGATAAGAATTCAGCCAGGAAACTTGAGGCAGGAACTGAAGCAAAGACCATGGAGGAGGGCTTCTTACTGACTTGCTCCTCCTGGCTTTCCCATCCTGCTTTCTTATAGAACCCAAGTCCACCTGGTGATGGATGACACTGCCTACAGTTAGCTGGGCCCTTCCAAGTCAATCTACAATTGCCTACAGGTCAATCTGAAGGAGACATTTTCTCAAATGATGTTACCTCTGCTTAGATTACTCTAGCTTGTGTCAAGTTGACAAAAACTAATAACCAACAGACTTGAGCATCATCCTTGACTCTTCATTTCTCTCTCACATTTATTGTATCAGCAGCCTTTGCTGACACTGCTAACTGAAATCTCATCACCATTACTGGATCATCATTAGACCCAGTCACCATCAGTTCATAATTAGATTACTGCAGTGGCTTTGGAACAGGTCTTTCAATTCTACCCACGGTATCCTACATCTACCCTTGGTCTACTTGACACAGAAGCCAGAAGTATCTTATTTAAACAGAAGCTGATGATATCCCTTCCCTGGCTCACAGTCTTGCATTGATTCATTTTGTATTAGTTTTTTCTGAAGATATGTGAACAAGTATTTATTCACACTAGATAGGGCACAAATGATATACTAATGAAATTGCCCCATCTAATGTCCATTTTGGTGAACTAATACATTTATTTGGCTTCCTTATAGAAGCATGGATGATCTCAAAACAGATACATTGTGGGGAAAAATCTTATCCTAACATGAGTGACAACCTCCTAAAAATTGAATATATGGAGTCCACCCTTTGCTTACCTTTGTACCTCATAACAGTAGTGTCCAACTTGTTGTCTTTGGGCCACAAAAACTCCTGAATACTATAATTGAACACAATTAATAATTGAATCCAACACAAAATCACAAACTTAACTAAAACATTGACTTTGTTGTATAACTCAACTTTTGTTTCTGAAGTGTGAATCTTAGAGATGATAATGTCATTTTAGAATGCCAAAAGGTTAGACATTCCCATTAGCACATCTGAATCACATAAGCCAGACAAGAATATATTGACTGGATGATGTAAGCCAGAGACAATCACTAAAGACAGATGTGTCTCTTCAAAGAAGGAAATAACTACTTTTTGCCCAGAAGACTAAGAGTAGATACTGCTAATGACCTGGTAACCCATGCTGTCTTTAGAGCCAGGCCTTAACCAAATCCCTCAGAATGTTTATCTCAGATTCTCCCCCCTAGACCTTTATCTTTAGCTCTCAGTTAATAGACCCATCCTTAGAGGCTGTATCACAAGTACTTTAAGCCTGCGGACTTCTACACTATTTTAATCAGAGATCACACCAGATCCTAGGCCCTTAAACTAAAGAACCCATCTTCATGGGCAATGGCCTTGACACAGGTGTTTCTATGTAGTCTTGCTTTAAGCTTCATTGTGCCCCTGGAATTGGAAAGACTATTGTCTGGAAACCTTTTTCCAAATTCTACTCTGCTTGAATACTCTTACAGTAAACCTCCTGGTATCAGATTCTCTGGAAGTTTGATCCAGACCTATTAAGTAATGGTGAACTGAGCTTTCATTTTTACCTCTTCACAGTTCATTTACCTGCCTCCTATGATGCTTACGGGGAACCCCACAACTAGGATGGGATAGTGGCTGCAGTGGCTATCATCTTAGTTGACGGTGTGATTATCTGCCCTAATTTCTCCAAGGACTGTTAATAAGCTCAATCTTGTAAAGGTTCCCTGCAAGTAATCTCAGTTGTTCGGTAAGACTGCTAGAGCTATGTCATGACCAGAGGACAGAGTTCTATATTAGTCCCATTGTGATTAGAATGTGACACATCCTCCATAGACTCATGTATTGGACACTTGGTTCCTATTTGGTGGTGCTATCTGGGAAAGTAGTAGAACCTGTAGGATATGAAGTTTCACTGGGGGCGGTGGTGGCGCACGCCTTTAATCCCAGCACTTGGGAGGCAGAGGCAGGTGGATTTCTGAGTTCGAGGCCAGCCTGGTCTACAGAGTGAGTTCCAGGACAGCCCGAGCTACACAGAGAAACCCTGTCTCGAAAAACCAAAAAAAAAAAAAAAAAAAAAAAAAAAAAGTTTATGAAGTTTCACTGGAGGAAAGAGATCACTGGAAATGGACCTTGAGGCTTTATAGCCTGGCCCCACTTCCTGTTTACTCTCTCCTTCTTGAGTATGGATGCCATGTGACTATCCATTCTCCTCCACATGTCATTATGCCTACCATATCTACTGCCATGTCTTCCCCACTGGGATAGACTATGTTCCTCGGGTACTGTGAGCTAAAATAAGCCCTTTGTCTCTTAAGTTGCTTTTGTTGAAGTATTTTATCATAGCAACAGGAAAAGCACCTCGATCTGCCCCCTTCTTACTTCAGTGAAAAGCCAGTGTCCTTGTAGGAATGCATTACAGTGACCAAACGCTTTCTGAGCCTGTGCAATACCTTGGATCCATCGCTAGCACCACCACTACTACAACAAAGAAAGACAATAGCCTCACATGGGCACACAAAAAGCCTGAGGTCTTCCTATTGGGTTCACCTCTGCACATTGAAGATGAATTCCAGCTAGCAAAAAGAGAAAGAAAACATTGGAGAAGCCCAAGCAACATGAGAAATCACAGTCTAGGAGAAATGCAACTCTTGTATACTCCCACTTCATTCATGAGGGTTTAATCATATTAGCATATCTAAGCAAAGTTAGGAACCAATTTTTTTTTTAATTTTATTTCTAGATAAAGGCATTTTGCCTGTGTGTATGTTACATGCACCTCATGCATGCCTGATGCCTGCAAAAGCCAGAAGAGAGTGTTGGATCCCTCCAAACTAGAATTACAGTTGGTTTGTGAACCATCAGGTGGGTGCAGGAAACAAAACTCAGGCCTCTGCTAAATCAGCAAGTGCTCTTAACCACTGAGCCATCTTTCCTGCCCCAGGAAACAAAGTTCAGTTGAACCATCCATAAACAGACAGCTATCAATGTTTACTTCCTGTGTCCCTGCTCTCGACTCTAGTAAGGGCTGTAAAGAGGTTTTCTCTATTCTGAGTATTAGGAGTTCAACAAATATTTGTGGATAAATGACAGCATTGTAGCACAGCTGGGAAGTCTTTTTCTGGGATTAACAATAACACCTGCATCTCCCATAGAACAATCCGGTATTGCCATTTTTGAGAACTTAATGAAATAATTCCTTCAGGGTAATGAAGATGTAATCTTCACCACATTGCATTGGGATACTTTTTGAGGGGAGGGGGGTGCTCTTGCAAACTATATCCATTGGTGTAATACAAAAGCATGAAGAGTCTCATACCTTGACTTTGAGAAGAGGAGCACTTTCTCAGGCAGAGACTGAGTAGGGTTCAGCACAAAGTCCTAATGTTATATCCTACAGTGATTTAGAATGACAGAGGTTAGAAGGAGTTTTTGTTCAACAATAAAAGGATGTTGATTGAAATCTTTATCTGTTTCAGGGTAATAGTCTTTGTGGTTGATTGAATATGTATAGCTCCCATAGACTCATGTGTTTGAGTGCTTGGCCATAGGGACTAGCACTATTAGGAGGTATGGCCTTGTTGGAGTAGGTGTGGCCTTGTTGGAGGAAATGTGTCTCTGTAGAGGAGGGCTTTGAGGTTTCATGTATATGCTCAAGCAAGGCCAAGTGTAGAATCCAATGTGGAACCCCTGCTGCTACCTTCAGATGAAGATGTAGAACTCGTGGCTCCTTCTCCAGTACCACATCTGCCTGGATGCTGCCATGCTCCTGCCTTGATGATAATGAACCGAACCTCAGAACCTGTAAGCCAGCCCCAATTAAATGTTGTCCTTATAAGAGTTCCTTGTCTTGGTGTCACTTCACAGCAATAAAATCGTAACTAAGGCACTCTTGTATTAGAGTCACAACTCCTGTTCACTAACTGTGGGAACATTTGCTCTGATAATGAACCAGAATTAAGAGACCAGAGAGCCTAAACAGTGGTACCCAGGAAGTCTCTGATGGTCTGTGACATTAAGCATCTGTGTCTCACACTTCCTTCATTCCCCTGGCAAACAGAAGTTCTCCTACCTCCATTCAGTCTTTACCCAAATAGACATACTAACTGAACAGATTTCCTCCAAATAGTCAAAATACAGCTTTTAAAGACTTACTAACTAACCCAAAGCTCCTTGTAACAAGCTTATAGGGCCAGTCATATTTTACCAAAAGTTTCCTAGGGCAAATAGGCACCTCTGATGTAAGGTTTGGCTCTGCTGGGCTCCAGCAGTGGAAGAGAGGAAATAACCATGAAGCCCAGGAACAAGGGAAAAAAAATTTAAACAGAAAAAAAAAAATCCCAAAACTGCAACTTAAACTAAATACTGGAACAAAATGGGGGACTGGGAATTTTGTGTCTCAATAATCTTTATCTAAAATATGTATTAACACTCTTATTTAAAGATTTTATTTCCTGATATGGTAGCCCAAGACTTTAATCCTTGCACTCTGGAGACAGAAGCAGATGGATCTCTGTGATTTCAAGGCCAGTCTAGTTTATATAGAGAGTTCCAGGCCAGCCAGGATAATAATGAGATCCTCTCTCAAAAAGTTTTTTTTATTAATTTTAATTATGGGTGAGTGCGTGTGGGTGCAGACGCTTGTGGAGGCCAGAAGATGGGGTCAAATCTTCTACAGCTGGAGTTACAGCTAGTTATGAATAAATTGCCTGAGTTGAAAGCTGGGAGCTAAACTCTGGTCTTCTGCAAGAACAGTGTACATGCTTTTGAACACTTTCAGGGTGAACACAGGTATTAGAAAAGAAGCAGCAGTCTATAAATGAGAAATTCAGTACTTTTTAAAGACAAAGGAGAGGCCAGTAAGAGAGCTCACTGGATAAAGGTACCTGCTGCTGAAAGACTAGCAACTTGAGTTCAATCGCTGGAACCCATGTGTAATGCTTTGAATGTGCAATGTTCCCCAAATGATGACACTACTTGGGAAGGGTGTTATAACCTTCCTGGAGTAGTATGTTACTGGGGGGAGAATTTTAAGAGTTTACAGCATCACCCCACTCTAGTTCTCCCCCATCGTGGGGAAAGTACTCTCTGTTTCCTGTTTGTTGTTAAAGATGTAATTTCTCAGCTTCTTGCTTTGCTGGCTGCTAAGCCTGCCTCTTGCTGCTATGCCTCCCTGACATGATGCACTTGTGTCCCACAGAAACCATGAGCCAAAATAAACTCTTCTATATTTTACATCATGGTGTTTTATCATAGCAACAGAAAAGTACCAAATACACCATGTAAAGTTGTAAAAAGAAAATTGACTCCGCAAAATTGTCCTCTGACCTCCATATGTGTGCTGTGACAGATGCACCTCCCCCAAATACCCCAAACACCCCCACAATAATAATAAATAAAATGAAAAGAAACAGAAAACGCACATGCATATTCCATGATTGTTTCCATATGCATCCAAAAGGTTATGTTGTTCTTACATTATTGTGTTTAGTTGCCTGGTATCCATTACATTCCATCTGTTTTCAGATTTTTGAAGAGGCATCTTTTGGTGTGAGATTCTTGTTTCAGTTGCCTTCCTTTTTTAAAAGATTTATTTATTTATTTTATACATATGAGTACACCCCTGTTGCTCTCTTCAGACACACCAGAAGAGGGCACCATTACAGATGGTTGTTAGCCACCATGTGGTTGCTGGGAATTGAACTCAGGACCTCTGGAAGAGCAATTGGTGCTCAAAACCACTGAGCCATCTCTATAGCCCTCAGTTGGCTTCTTGATGTGTTAGAATTTCCTGGAGACTCAGAGTATTATTACCCTTCTAGGAGAGCTAAAAGCAGAACCTATGAGAAAGTATTGATATTAGTTTCTTGTTTGGATATAAATTCATTAATATTAACCTAAAGGGAAACCATTGACAACTAACATTGAATCTATATTTTTCATTTTCATACTTCAGAATCACATTACCATTCTGAGTTTTCTATTTCAAACTTTGCTTTAAATATTAGGTGGAAAAGGCTTAGCTATCAATAGAATGTCAAAGATCCCGGCTGCAAAAAAAACACCTGAAAGTTGAGTCAAGGTGAGGCAATAATCATAAAATGTCCAAAATGGGTAACTCTATAGTGTAGAGTCACAAACTACTCTTTGGCCATACCACTCTAAGCACACCTAATGTTGTCTGATGTAAAGGCTATGCAGGGTTAGGCTTAGGCCATATATTTCAATAGGAGACACTAAGACTTTACCTAGAGCCTGAGATGAGTGAATCTAAGAGTGGCACTAAGAGTTCGTGTTATCTTTTGAAAGGATGAAAATGTTTGTAAATTGCAGTGATAATTATGCAACAGGTTTTCCCGTGTCTCACCCCATGGGAAGAAGACCTAAAGACAATTAATAGCTGCTAGAAGAGGACAGATTTCTTTCCCAGGAATGAGCACCTAATTGCTTATCCAATAGCAGTAGTCAGCCCTGAAATTGTGTGTGTGCTTGTGTGTGTGTGTGTGTGTGTGTTAACACTAAATGGATTGAGCAGATGCTATTTATATATTTATTCATTTATATGTGTATGTGACAATAACAATTTTTAAAGGGCCATAAATTTGAGAAGGAGTTGGGGTACATGAGGGACGTTAGGAGAAGACAGAGGGCTAAATATGTAAATATAGTAACATATATGAAATAAAATTTCCAGGAAGTAAAATTTCATAGCAGCAAACTTGCTGCTCCTGTGGCTGTTGCCCCACCCCCCACCCCCAGTTTTGGCAATATTCCCTGAGTCAGGTGTAAGAGTTGTATTGTAGATGTATCAGTTAGTTGTGTGCGTCACACTATCATTCCTTCTCTGCACATTAACCAGTTGTGGTTTTCTGTAATAGTCTCCATCTATTTCAAGGAGAAGTTATATAGCGAAAAAGAGAGCATAAATTTGAGAGAGAGCAATGATGCTACATGGGAGGCAATAGAGGCAGGAAAGGGAAGGCATGAAAGAAATTAAAAAGCAAAATTAAACAAATAAATGTAATAAAAATGATTTTTAAAATTGCTGAAAATTGCAGTGAAACCCTATAACCTAAACACCAGTGGTAGAGAATGACTTATTTCCTACATTCTACATAGATTCATGTCACTGCCTGAGGCATAATAATATGTCATTCTTCTTCAAGGACAGCTATTCAACAACATGTTTGGAATATGTTTTAGTGTGAGAGGAAAAACTGTATGCATGGGGAACAAGTCTGCAAAGACTCCCTGGACAAAATAAGGCAAGCCCAGGGGCAAAGGGAATTCTTACTCTCTGCTCTGAGTAAGCTGAACAGAGGGTTCCATTGACACGTTAGGATCCCAATTCCTGGGGAAAACTAGGTTAGCTGGTCTTTCTGCTGTGCTAGTGTTTGCTGGTGGGGTTAAGAGAAGACTTGAATGACATGTTGAAGATCGTAGAATACCTGTCCATACTTGAGCTTTTTCTTGGTGGTTTGCCTTGGGGAGAGAATGAATGAAAATCACAAAGCGCTGAAAATATTTGAAAGCACCATGACTCTCAAAATGCTATTTCTGTGGACACTGACTAATTTTGAATGAATGAGCTTAAAACAAATGTTACTGGTATTGAAGCTGTGTTACTTTTAAGAAGTGAATCTGGAATTTTACCTCGGTTGTTGTTGTTTTGTTTTGTTTTATTGTTTTGTTTTATTGTTTTGTTTTTGGCAGAATCTCACTCACTGTGTAGCCTTGGCAGGCATGGAATTCACTATATAGACCAGGCTGGCCTCAAACTCACAGAGAGACACCTGTCTCTGCCTCTGCCTCCAAGTGCTACGATTAAAGATGTGTACTACCATGCCAGGTAAGTTACATATTTTTTTCAGCAGTATTTATTTATTTCACCACAGGGGATTGAACCTGAAGCCTTGAACATGCTAAACATGCATTCTACCACTGAATTCCCCCCTAGCCTATATAATTTTTAGCATTTTAAATTTTTATTAGGTTTATTTATTGTGTGTGTATATGTGAGTAATGGTATTTCATGAATATGTGAATATCAGAGAACAATTTATGGAAACCGTTTTTGTCCCTTCAGTATATGGGTCCCTGAGATCAACCTCAAATTGCCATTCTTTGCAGTAAGCACTCTTACCCACGGAGCCGTCTCACCATCCCATTGGCCTATATATTTTGATAAGATAAATAAGCCTATCTATTTGAGTTACACAGTAGAATACTTACAAATGACATGACGTTATGGTTGGGATTGGCTTAAAAAAATTTAGACAAGGGACCAAAGAGATGACTCAGTAGTTAAGAGCATTAGCTGCTCTTCCAGAGGACAAGGGTTTGATTCCCGGCACCCACATGGAGGCTCACAGCCATCTATAACTCCAGGTCCAGGAACCTGACATCCTCTTCTGGCATCCATGGGCACTGCATGCACATGGTGCATAGAAACACATGCAGGCAAAAGACCCAAACATATGAAAGAATAAAATTTGTTTAAAAAATTAGAAGAGGAAGTGAGTAAGAGGGTGAAACAAGATTAACCATGACTTGTTTCTTGTTGAATTAAGTGAAGGATCAAAGGGGCTTCATTAAACCTTTCTGTCTAAACATTTTAAGAAAATGGATTTTTTTTTTAACATTCAAAATAAAAATCAGGTCCCATGGCCAAAGATGCTAAACAAGGCATAAGCAAAAATAGAAGACTTTGAAAAAAAAAAAACTCATTCTGCAATACTAATTTCCATTCAAAAGAAGCCATGGCCAATATAATTGGAAATGCCACTCTCTGATCAAGTACATGGAAGACAGTCCTCCAGCAATGCCTATCTTGATCACCCATTTCAGAAGGAAGGAGGGGAAGGATGGGATCAAAAACATTGTATGAAGAACATTAAATAAGAAAGAGGAGAGGCCGGGCGGTGGTGGCGCACGCCTTTAATCCCAGCACTTGGGAGGCAGAGGCAGGTGGATTTCTGAGTTCGAGGCCAGCCTGGTCTACAGAGTGAGTTCCAGGACAGCTCAGGCTACACAGAGAAACCCTGTCTCGAAAAACCAAAAATAAATAAATAAATAAATAAATAAATACAATAAATGCCCTTTAAAAAAAAAAAAAAAGAAAAAGAAAAGAAAGAGGAGATTTTTTTAAGTAAAAAAGAAGGGAGGTAACCCAAATAAGGAAGTGGTCCAGCTGAGGTTAATTGGGAGGAGATGGCTGGCAGAGAAGGCCAGAGCAGTGTGCTGGCTGTTCTTCCTTTTGGACTAGACACTCTGCCAATCCCAGGAGTTCCCCAGCTGAGAGGGGGAGCTTATGAAAAGGACAGAAAAACAGCCTTTTTAAGTAGAAGCTGGAAATTATTATTTGAGGGGGGATTAGAAGTAAAATTAAAGCCTTATGTACTGCAAGAACATAAATGTCCTGTATTATATTGCTTTTTATCCTTTGACTTGACACTCAGGCAACCTTTTCTAGCCTGGGTAATGATGGGCATGAAACTGGTCAGGGCCTTCTAGATACCAGTTTTCTATTACTTTCCACTCAGAGAAAGTTTAGACTCATAAAATTTAACAAAAACAAATATTTTTCTCAAAAATAGTCTATATAATTTTACTTTTAATTTGCTTCCATAGTCACAGCGTCGGATTTATAATTATAATCTTTCGTGGGAGTTAGCTAACTTTCCATTAAGAGCCAGTGAATATTTTAGGCTTAACAGACTCAGGGTTTCCAGCTGCACCTGTCACTGTAGCTGTTAAACAATAAATGAACAAAGAGTTTGCCTGTGTTCCAATAAGACTTTATTTACAAAAATGGGTATCAGTTTAGATTTGCAGGCCACTGTCACTGAGCTTTAATAAGCTTTATCAGTAAAGGAACTGTGTTAGTTTCCTAACACTTTTGTAACAAACTGTCATAAACATAATGGCTTAAGACAACACAAATAGGAAATAAAGCACCCACAATACCACATTCTGATTAAGTTTTGATTCCTCTAGGCAAGGACAAGAGTATACCATCAGAGAGAACACTATTCTCAGTTATTTTAATCTCCCCCTTGGAGTGCTGCTGTTTCAGATGAGCAGTGCTAAGAATCCAACCCAGGAGCCTTGTGCATGCTGGCAACACATCTGCCAAGTGAGTTACAGCCCTACCTCCATGCTTGACTGTTTGTTTGTTCACTTGCAGTTTTGTTTGTTTTGTTTTCTGAGACAGTGTTTCTTTGTGTAGCCCTGACTGTTCCAGAATTTGTTCTGTAGATCAGGCTGACCTGGAACACACAGAAATCCGCCTGCCTCTGCCTCCAGAGTGCTGGGATTAAAGGCGTGTGCCACTACCTCCTGGCTTTACTCCCAGTTTTAAAATCAGGATAGGAACCTCTCAGTGATTTAGAGCACTGAATGTGTCTCTGTGTAAACCACGGCAGTACTATGGGGAAGTGGCACAGATGATAACACAAGTTCTGGAGGCCAGCAATTCAGGTTCTGTGCCAGCGCTTATGGGCTTGAAATCTGTTACTTTCTTTGTGGAGTCAGTTACTTCCTGTATGAAAGAGGTCATCACAGCTATGTGATGTGTATTAAATGAGATGACATTATGTATAGGGTATGTATTAAATGAGATAACAAATGAGAAGCAGAAAACCCAGTGCCTAGTCCACTATCAAGGCTATTTTTGCAGAGCCATAGGACTCTACCAGTTTAGCCATGCCCTTTTGAGCACAAAAAGCCACATGAAGAAAGTATGTTATAGCCTAATTTCCTTGCAAGGCAAATTTTGGTTCTTACATCCAGTGTAACTTCATAATTTGGTCCTAATTTTGAAGTCAAAAGCAACCTTCAGATGGCCTTAAAATTGCACTATATATAAGGACCTAGTTCATGAAAGCCTTCTGGGAATGATAACACCTCAAAGTATTTACTCTCAAATTACTCCGGCAGACCATTCACTGGGGATGCTGCTGAGGGCTGGCCAAGAACAGCACTTGTCATATGTTTAAAAATAGATGTCAGAGAGCAATTCAATAAATGCAGTGGCTTTTATAGTCTTAAGAAATGGTATTGAGTTGCTCTTGCCAGGGTATGGAGTAAAGCTTGCTCAAATATAAAAAGCAGAATTCTTTTTCCCATTTTAAGAGTCAATCATCAGATGTTTTCAATAAACAAATTTTTTTTACTATCTAATGCATCATACAAATCCTTCAGCCAGGATTCTTAAATATCTACTTGGCATCTCTTAATTATTTTTGTTTTAGTATTTTGAAAGAACTTTGAAAAAAATGACCAACATTAGTTTCCCAAGGCCAGCAAAGAAAACCCATAGGAAACTAAAGAGAGGCGTCTGAAATCTCATTTTACTACTCAACCAGACACAATCATGCAGAGCATTAAATAAAAACAAATAGTCCCTTCATAGAGAACTAGAATCTCAAGAGAAATAATGACATATCATATCTGAGTCATTCTTCTGTGGTCTGCTTGAATGCTTGATTCTGAACCCCTCCAAGCCCACGCAGATACACACGTACCCAAAGGAGCATCTGGGGTGAAAAGAACATTCCACCTTCACATCTTTGTTTTCAAGGCAGCTCAGATGGAAAGGAATTATTTACTTCGAAGAAAATTGTTCTGATGACTATTAACGTTCTCCTCCCTCATCCCTAGGGCTTCCCATATTTTGTTTTGTTTTGTTTTAATTCCCCACTTTAGAGAAAATCCTTAAACTGGACTTGACTCATGAGCCCCATGATCAACAGTAACTTCTTTCCCTTTCTTCCTTCAGGTCCTTTCCACATAGTGAATATTTCCTGTGCCCATCAGCCAAGATTCCTCGGCTAGTCTAACCAAAGGCAACATGACCACATTTCCTATTCAGTAAGTGAAAGGTCTTTGGAGGCTGCCGCCTGCTCTCCAGTAAATGGAGAGATAGGCTGCTGGCTGATTATATTTTGAACAAGCTAGTTCTGAGGATAACAGAATTAGGAAAAGTCACATACTGGGTGTTGAGTATTTCTTCAGCCTATCAGTCTGTATGTATCAGTGAGTTTGATGACTTCTATATCAAAACTGATTTTTAAAATATATTCTCAAATGTATGCCCACAAAGTATACTTAATATAAACAGAAACCCCACTGAAGCCCTGGATAAATGAGAAACAGGCATAAAAGAATTTCAATGCTGTGAATATTGACAAATTTGGATCTTTTTCATATTTATCACAAGTGTTTCATGACAATGCCTGATTTGTGTTTCTTTCAGCTGGTTTAGAAATGTTAAGAAAGTGGACAGGAGGGAGAGCACTGGAGGTAGAAAGGTAATGTGGGGCTGGAAGGTAGGAAAGTAGGAAGACTGGAAAGTAGGATGGTGATTGAATCGGGGTGGGGGATCTCCAGGTGAGCCGGCCTCTGAATGGTCTCTCCTCCAGTTTCTGCTGCACACATTGTCTCATATTTGCTCCTGTGAGTATTTTGCTACTCCTTCTAAGAAGGACCGAAGCACTCACACTTTAGTCTTTCTTTTTCTTGAGCTTTATGTGGTCTGTGAGTTATGTCTTGGGTATTGTGAGATTTTGGGCTAATATCCACAATATCAATGAGTGCATACCTTGTTTTCTTTTGTGATTGGATTACCTCACTCAGGATGATATTTTCTAGTCCTATCCATTTGCCTAAGAATTTCTCGAATTCATTGTTTTTAATAGCTGAGTAGTATTCCATTGTATAAATGTACCACATTTTCTGTATCCTTCCTCTGTTGAAGGACATCTGAGTTCTTTCCAGCTTCTGGCTATTATAAATAAGGCTGCTATGAACATAGTATATCATATGTCCTTGTTATATGTTCAAGAATCTTTTGGGTATATGTCCAGGAGTGGTATTGCTGGATCCACAGGTAATACTATGTCCAACTTTCTGAGGAACCACCAGACTGATTTCCAGAGTGGTTGTACCAGCTTACAATCCCACCAACAATGGAGGAGTGTTCATCTTTCTCCATATCCTCGCCAGCATCTGCTATCACTTGAGGTTTTGATCTTAGCCATTCTGACTGGTGTGAGGTGGAATCTCAGGGTTGTTTTGATTTGCATTTCCCAGATGATTAAGGATATTGAACATTTCTTTAGGTACTTCTCTGCCATTTGAGTTTTATCAGTTGAAAATTATTTATTTATTTATTTATTTATTTATTTATTTATTTATTTAACAGGGTTTTTCTGTATAGCCCTGGTTGTCCTGGAACTCACTCTGTAGAACAGGCTGGCCTCTAACTCAGAAATCCTCCTGCCTCTGCCTCCCAAGTGCTGGGATTAAAGGCCTGCACCAACACCGCAGGGCCCTGTACCCCATTTTTAATAGGGTTATTTGGTTGTCTGGAGTCTAATTTCTTCAGTTATTTGTATATATTGGATATTAGCCCTCTATCAGATGTAGGATTGGTAAACATCTTTTCCCAATCTGTTGGTTGCCATTTTGTCCTATTGACAGTGTCCTTTGCTTTACAGAAGCTTTGCAATTTTATGAGGTCTCATTTGTCAATTCTTGATCTTAGAGCATAAGCCATTGGTGTTCTGTTCAGGAACTTTTCCCCTGTGCCCAAGTATTTGAGGCTCTTCCCCACCTTCTCTTCTATTAGTTTCTGTGTATCTGGTTTTATGTAAAGATCCTTTATCCACTTGGACTTGAGCTTTGTACAAGGAGATAAGAATAGATCGATTTGCATTCTTCTACATGCTGACTTCCAGTTGAACCAGCAACATTTGTTAAAAATGCTGTCCTTTTTCCATTGGATGGTTTTAGCTCCTTTGTCAAAGATCAAGTGACCATAGGTGTGCGGGTTCATTTCTGGGCCTTCAATTCTATTCCATTGATCCTCCTGCCTGTCTCTGTACCAATACCATGCACTTTTTATATCTATTGCTCTGTAGTCCATGCTTGAGGTCAGGGATGGCGATTTCTCCAGAAGTTCTTTTATTATTGAGAATAGATTTTGCTATCCTGGGTTTTTTGTTCTTCCAAATGAATTTGCAAATTGCTCTTTCTATCTCTATGAAGAACTGAGTTGGAATTTTGATGAGGATTACATTGAATCTGCAGATTGCTTTTGGCAAGATGGCCATTTTTACTATATTTATCCTGCCACTCCATGAGCATGGGAGATCTTTCCATCTTCTGAGATCTTCTTTGATTTCTTTCTTGTCAGCTACCCCAGTGTAGCTAACTCAGTTCTTTGGATCGCCAGAGGGCTGAGGGCGAGAGAAAGAAACAAGGAGTCATTTGGTAAAGGCCAAATACTGTATTTTCAACTGTGGAGCTCCTTTTTATACTCTCCACAAAACAGGAACAAGGAGACACACTCAGCAGCCTATCACTCTAGTTTTGATTTCTCCTAGAGCAGTCCTTTAGGGGAAATGCATAGAGACGGAGGGTGGGGTGGGGGGTGGGGGTGGGAGCAGGCAGAACAGCACGGGTGCAGAGGATGGTAACTCACACTTTCTTCAGAGATTTGAAGTTCTTGTCATACAGATCATTCTCTTGCTTGGTTAGATTCACACTAAGGTATTGGATATTATTTGTGACTTTTGTCATAGGTGTCATTTCCCTAATTTCTTTCTCAGCCTGTTTATCTTTTGAGTAGAGAAAGTCTACTGATTTGTTTGAATTAATTTTATATCCAGCCACTTTGCTGAAGTTGTTTATCAGGTTTAGGAGTTCTCTGGTGGTCGCTTTGGGGTCACTTAAGTATACTATCATACTATCTGCAAATAGTGATATTTTGACTTCTTTCTTTCCTATTTGTATCACTTTGACTTCCTTTAGTTGTCTAATTGCTCTGGATAGGATTTCCAGTACTATACTGAATAGGTAGGGAGAGAGTGGGCAGCCTTGTTTATTCCCTGATTTTAGTGGGATTGCTTGAACTTTCTCTCCATTTAGTTTGATGTTGGCTACTGGCTTACTGTATATTGCTTTTACTATGTTTAGGTATGGGCCTTGAATTCCTGATTTCTCCAGGACTTTTACCATGAAGGGATATTGAATTTTGTCAAATGCTTTCTCAGCATCTAGTGAGATGATCATGTGGTTTTTTCTTTGAATTTGTTCATATAGTAGGTTATATTATTGGATTTCCGTATATTGAACCATCCTTGCATTCCTGGGATAAAGCCTACTTGATCATGGTAGATGATTGTTTTGATGTGTTCTTGGATTCAGTTTGTGAGAATTTTTTTTTAAACAAAATTTACATTTTATTTAGATTGAAATAAACTATACAAAATTGATTTTATTCACCAAAAATAACAGCAATATCTTCTGTATTATTTTTTAGATAAACCACAAAACATTTATTTCTGTAGGTTTTGCTGATAAATCAAGACAAGGCAGTAGACATAATCATGTAAAAAGAAGAAAATAGACAAGTCAGTTG
Source organism: Mastomys natalensis (assembly GCA_021653895.1). NCBI lineage: Eukaryota > Metazoa > Chordata > Mammalia > Rodentia > Muridae > Mastomys > Mastomys natalensis. The sequence continues at coordinate 134,703 of JAJTUV010002741.1, forward strand.
CTTATATGGATGGCCTCTGGGTCTGTCTTCTCCATGAAGAAGTGAATAGCAAGAAAGTCTGTAACAATGTGGGCTCAGCAAAGGAATGTAAACAGCAAGAATCCAATGAGGAGCAGCAGTGCCTGGCTCTGCCATTCTTACATTAACTTGTTCCTCCAAGGTTCTTCTGCCCTGACAGAATCTACACAGAGGGCTGCTCATTACTTCCTGGGACTGCCCATTACAAGCTGACCTGTTCTTTGGCTTTTGCAATACTGAGGTGAGAGCCTAGGGCTTGAACATGCTAGGCAAGAGCTCCACACTAAGCTCCAACCCAGTTCTCACTTGTTTTTGAGACAGGCTCTCACTATGTAGTCCAGGCTGGCCTAAAACTTGTTAACCTCATGCCTCTGCCTTGGTTTGTGAGAATTTTATTGAGTATTTTTCCATAGGTATTCATGAGGGAGATTAGTCTGAAGTTCTCTTTCATTGTTGGGTCTTCCTGTGGTTTAGGTATGAGCATAATTGTAGCTTCATAGAATGAATTGGGTAGTGTTCCTTCTGTTTCTATTTTGTGGAACAATTTGAAGAGAATTGGTATTAGGTCTTCCTTGAAGGTCTGATAGAATTCTGCACTAAAACCATCTAGTCCTGGGGTTTTTTTTTTTGGTGGGGACACGTTTAATTACTGCTGCTATTTCTTTGGGGTTATGGGACTGTTTAGATGGTTTATCTGCTCCTGATTTAACTTTGGTACCTGGTATCAATCTAGAAAATTGTCCATTTCATCCAGATTTTCCAGTTTTGTTGAGTATAGGCTTTTGTAGTAGTATCTGATGATTTTTTGAATTTCCTCAGTTTCTGTTGTTATGTCTCCCTTTTCCGTTCAGATTTTATTAATTTGGATACTGTCTCTGGCCCCTCTGGTTAGTTTGGCTAAGTGTTTACCTATTTTGTTGATTTTCACAAAGAACCAGCTCCTGGTTTTGTTGATATTTTTTGTTTTTTTTTTTTTTTTTCTTCTTCTTCGAGACAGGGTTTCTCTGTGTAGCCTGGGCTGTCCTGGAACTCACTCTGTAGACCAGGCTGGCCTCGAACTCAGAAATCTGCCTGCCTCTGTCTCCCAAGTGCTGGGATTAAAGGCATGTGCCACCACCGCCTGGCCGTTTTGTTGATATTTTGTATAGTTCTTTTTGTTTCTACTTGGTTGATTTCAGGCCTGAGATTGATTATTTCCTGCCTTCTACTCCTCTTGGGTGTATTTGCTTCTTTTTGTTCTAGAGCTTTCAGGTGTGCTGTCAAGTTGCTAGTGTATGCTCTCCCCAGTTTCTTTTTGTAGGCACTTAGAGCTATGAGTTTTCCTCTTAGCACTGCTTTCATTGTGTCCCATAAGTTTTGGTATGATGTGTCCTCATTTTTGTTAAATTCTAGGAAGTCTTTAATTTCTTTCTTTATTTCTTCATTGACCAAGTTATCATTGAGTAGAGCCTTGTTAAGGTTCCACATGTATGTGGGCTTTTCATTGTTTTTGTTATTATTGAAGACCAGCCTTAGTCTATGGTGATCTGATAGGATGCAAGGGATTATTTCAATCTTTTTGTATCTGTTGAGGTCTCTTTTGTAACCAATTATATGGTCTATTTTAGAGAAGGTACCATAATGTGCTGAGAAAAGGGTATATTCTTTTGTTTTAGGATGATATGTTCTATAGATATCTGTTAAATCCATTTGGTTCATAACTTCTGATAGTTTCAGTGTGTCTCTGTTTAGTTTCTGTTTCCATGATCTGTCCATTGCTGAGAGTGGGTGTTAAAATCCCCCACTATTATTGTGTGAATTGCAATGTGTGCTTTGAGCTTTAGTAAAGTTTCTTTTATGAATGTGGGTGACCATGCATTTGGAGCGTAGATGTTCAGAATTGAGAGTTCATCTTGGTAGATTTTTCCTTTGATGAGTATGAAGTGTCCTTCCTTATCTTTTTTGATAACTTTTGGTTGAAACTCAATTTTATTCAATATTAGAATGGCTACTCCAGCTTGTTTCTTGGGACCATTTGCTTAGAAAATTGTTTTCCAGCCTTTTACTCTGGGTAATGTCTGTCTTTGTCACTGAGGTGCGTTTCTTGTATGCAGCAAAATTCTGGGTCCTGTTTATGTATCCAGTCTGATAGTCTACGTCTTTTTATTGGAGAATTGAGTCCATTGATGTTGAGGGATATTAAGGAAAAATGATTGTTGTTTCCTATTATTTTTGTTATTAGAGGTGGAATTATGTTTGTGTAGTTATCTTTGTTTGGGTTGTTGGAAGATTACTTCCATGCTTTGTCTATGTTGTAGTTTCCTTCCTTGTGTTGGCGTTTTCTGTCAATTATCCTTTGAAGTGCTAGGTTTGTGGAAAGATATTGTGCAAATTTGGTTTTGTCATGGAATATCTTGGTTTCTCCATCTATAGTGATTGAGAGTTTTGCTGGGTATAGCAGTCTGGGGTGGCATTTGTGTTCTCTTAGGGTCTGTATGATATCAGACCAGGATCTTCTGACTTTTATAGTCTCTGGTGAAAAGTCTGGTGTAATTCTTACAGGTCTGCCTTTATATGTTACTTAACCTTTTTCCCTTACTGCTTTTAGTATTTTTTCTTTGTTTTGTGCATTTGGTGTTTTGATTATTATGTGACGGGAGCTATTTCATTTCTGGTCTAGTCTGTTTGGTGTTCTGTAGGCTTCTTGTATGTTTATGGGTATCTCGTTCTTTAGGTTGGGGAAATTTTCCTCTATAATTTTGTTGAAGATATTTAGTGGCCCTTTAAATTGGGAGTCTTCACTCTCATCTATACCTATTATCCTTAGGTTTGGTCTTCTCATTGTGTCTTGAATTTCCTGGATGTTCTGGGTTAGGAGCTTTTTGCATTTTGCATTTTCTTTGACTGTTGTGTCAAGGTTTTCCATGGTATCTTCTGTGCATGAGATTCTCTCTTCTATCTCTTATATTCTGTTGGTGATGCTTGCGTCTATGACTCCTGATCTCTTTCCTACCTTTTCTATCTCAGAGTAGTCTCCCTTTGAGATTTCTTTATTGTTTCTATTTCCATTTTTAGATCTGGACAGTTTTGTTCAATTCCTTCATCTGTTTGGTTGTGTTTTCTTGCAATTCTTTAAAGGATTTTTGTGTTTCCTCTTTAAGGGCTTCTACCTGTTTACCTGTGTTCTCTTTCAATTCTTTAAAGGATTTTTGTGTTTCCTCTTTAAGGGCTTCTACCTGTTTACCTGTGTTCTCCTGTATTTCTTTAAGGGAGTTACTTATGTCCTTCTTAAAATCCTCTATCATCATCATGAGAAGTGATTTTAATTCTGAGTCCTGTTTTTCCTGTGTGATGGGGTATCCAGGGCTTGCTATGGTGGGAGAACTGGGTTCTGATGATGTCAGGTAACTTTGGTTTCTGTTGCTTGTGTTCTTGTGCTTGCCTTTCACCATCTGGTTGACTCTGGTGTTACCTGTGCTCACTGTGTCTGACTGGAGTCTGTCTTTCCAGTTATCTTGCTTGTGTCAGATCTCCTCGGATTCCAGATGTCTCTGTGTTCCTGTGATCCTAAGCTCCCTATGCTCTGGATGCAGTAGGTCTTCTAGGATGTCTCAGGATCAGATGTTTCCACAGGCGCAGACCAGCTAAGTGTCCTCTGCTCTGGCTGCAGTAGGTCCTCTAGGTTGTCTCAGGATCAGGTATTTCCACAGGAGCAGACCAGCTAAGGGTCTGCTCCAGGCAGAAGGACCAGGCTCCTCTGCTCTAGATGCAGTAGGTCCTCTAGGTTGTCTCAGGATCAGGTGTTTCCACCAGAGCAGACCAGCTAAGGGTCTGCCTCAGGCAGAAGAACCAGGGTCCCTCTGCTCTGGATGCAGTAGGTCCCTCTAGGATGTCTCAGGATCCAGTGTTTCCACAGGAGCAAACCAGCTAAGGGTCTGCCCCAGACAAAAGAACCAGGGTCCGGGCGGAAGGGAGGTGGTATTCCAGAGAGGCAGGTTTTGGGTGTCTGCTAGTTCCTTAAGCTCCACCTGGCTCCCGGTGTAAGTCTGGGGCGTAGGGTAGTGGGCAAGGTGTCTTACCCTCTGCTCTGGATGCAGTGGGTCCCTCTAGGATGTCTTAGCATCTGGTGTTTCCACAGGAGCAGACCAGCTAAGGGTCTGCCCCAGGCAAAAGGACTAGGGTCTGGGAGGAAGGGTTTGTTGATTCTTTATATAGTTCTTTTTGTTTCTATTTGGTTGATTTTAGTTCTGAGTTTGTTTATTTCCTGCTGTTGTGTATATCTGTCAGGGATTACCACTTTGTATTAGATAACCAATCAATGGGCTCATATTTGGGAGAAACTAATACTACCTCTCTCAGCAGCTGTTAGTTGTCTGTGGTTCTTTGCCTAGGTCTGGAACCTCAAAGGAGTTCCCACCTTCTGTTTTAGTATGCTTAGTTACATTTGTCACTGTTCATGTCTTGTTATTCAGCCATTTCTAAGAAAGACAATCTCACAGAAGACCTCCCGGTATTCTGGCTCTTAAATCTTTTCTATTCACTCCTCTCAAAAGTTCCCTGAGCCACAGATGCAAGACCTATGCCTCAGTTGTATCCACTGGGCCTATGATCCTCATAAACCATTTATCACTGCACTATGTCCAGTTCTGGTTTCCTGTGATGGTGTCCATTTGCTGTAGAAATACATAAGTTAACAGAAACCCTAGTACCAGGCACAAGAAAACTCCTTTTGAGTGGTTGGCCAGGGTAGCCTAAGTCCCTCCAAAACAATATAGGATATAGTTGTTGCCCTTTGGATGTCTCTCTTTTTCAGAGGTTAAATATCAGTTGTTATTCCTGAAAACATGCACACTTAGGACATAGGACTCCTACAATTCCAGATGGACCTAACTTATAAGCTTCCTTTTTGAGGTCTAGCTTCCATAGTACCAGAAAATACTCTTCAAACTGCCAAAGAGGAAAAGCAATTAATATTCATGTCTATCAGTGACACTTATGAACTACAACAAGAGCCAGCATCGCAAGACAGCATACCTAAAAGGTGGATCTGTGAATATTAACAATGTGAGCAGAGACTATCAATCCCAGTTTCCTCCTCTAGTCTGACTGCAACCTGAGGTCCCTAACAGAGACCTCCTATGGAGATTGGCAAAACCTGCCTCCCTTTTCAACTGTATAAGATAAACCCACCTCCTGAATTCACATGTATATAGTAAATGTGCTGAGTTTTCGCATTGCTGTTGCGGTTGGTGCTCTTTATCAGAGCAAGCATGGACAACTGACCTCAGCTTTTTTGTACTTGTCTTTTTGTCAAGGTTGATTACATCATTGCCCAGATATATCTGTCTCTGAGCCCTGCAGGATATGGCAAATGTCTATTTCTTTGGGTATGGTGGTTGCTTCAAAGTTAATGGAAGAGCTACACATTGAAAGAATGACACTAAGAAAGCAGTAGCTCACCTTTACTCAGAACCCACATATCTCCTTTTGAGCTATTATAAAATTATTCACAGGAAGGGGGATCTTATACACAAAAATTACTCTACATTCATCTGGAAAGTCCTAGTCCAAAGTCAGGGTAAATCATGGCTGTGTTCCAGTGAAGGCACTCTTACGATTCTCCTCTGCTAGCTCCCTGTATGATGGAATGCAGAGAAATGAAGCCACACTATGCCGAGGGTCAGCCCCCACTTTGGGGGCTGATCTTCTTTCTTATTATCAGTTCTTCTTGAGGCAGTGGAAGGGGAAGAGCATTGGTGTGGGGTAAGAGTTGGTCTTATGAGATTCGGGGGTAAGTGTTTGTCTTATGAGATATTTAGGGTTGCTGTATAATAAAAGTTTACTTATCTAAGTTACTATGTTACTGTAGTTGACCTGCCTTCTGTGATCCTCTAAGGCCAGAAACTGCAGTTTCTGGCATTTAGCACCTGATTCTAAAAACAGCAAAGGATTAAGTAAATAGCCTTTGTACTATCTCAGCAGGAACTGCTGGGCTCTAACTTTCACCTGATAGTCTGAAATCACAGAAAGAAAAGGACACTTACAAAAGTAGCTATATCGTTTATTACAAATTGTAAAAAGTTTCCTACAAAGGTGTCTTCGTAGCAAGAGAAGCACTCAGATCACTGGAATCTGTCCCCTGTGTCCTAACAGGATCATCTCCCTAAGGATCATCAGAATGGTCTATGGTGCCCCACCTTCACTCGAGAAGCTGGCTTCACAGTGCCTGGTGAGGAATGAGGGATTGACCACCTATGTTCTGCAGAAACTTCCAAAAGTGTTCTTCTCACCTCTGTTCAAGGAGGCTGACATTCAAAGAAAAGCAAAGATGATTAAAAGACTGGTGGAATACTGGCCCCAGTCTTCCCTTCATGTTGGGTTGCTAATTAATAAACCCAAGTTTCAGAACTTCCAGGCTATACTGGATGGAATAGACACATGGCTGAAATGGAAGTATTGCTCCAGTATGTGCAGGCTTCAAGTGGTTGACTTGAATGGATACGCTTCCTCGGATATGCAAGAGGGAAGAGAAGGTAGAGGCCACTTAGTAAAAACTATGTTTCAGGCGCAAGCAGTGGAGGGCCCCTCAAGATGCACAATGAAGCGTTTGAGGGTGTTCAGTGACCTTTCCTTTATGTCTTTTCGACAAGAAGATAAATGCCAAACACAGTTGTTGGAGTGGGCAAAGGAGAGAATGAGTTTCCTGCATCTGTGCTATGAGAAGTTGAGATTGGAGCAATAGAAGTGACCAAGGTCAGGAAGGTGTTAAAATTTTTACAGCCAGAGTTTATCAAGCAGTTGGAACTGAATACAGTGGGGAATCTGTCCAAACTAGCAAAATTTGTACCTTGCATTAGCAAAATGAGAAATCTTCAAAAATTAAGGCTACTACGCATCTTTGGAACAAGAACTCACACACACGAGGAGAATCAGAATGTCACTAAGATCATTTCTCTGTTCCCCAAATCAGAAGTCTCCAGGATCTCACTATTGATGATGTCTATTTTCTCACAGACCACATGGAACAGTTCAGGTGTCTGGAGGCCCCATTGGTGTCCCTCAAGATCACGCTGTGCCAACTCTCTCAGTTAGACTTGGAGTCATTTGCCCAGGATTGGAAATACAGTCAGCTGAAACATCTGTGCTTGAGAGGTACCACTTTAACTTACTTGAACATTATGCCTCTAAAAGTTTTCTTAGACAGTGTTAGAGATAATCTGTAGACTCTGGAATTGGAAGACTGTAGGATGAATGACTCTCACCTCAATATCCTTCTGCCTGCCCTGATCCAATGTCTCCAGCTCACAAGTATCATTTTGTTTGATAATGACATCTCCATGGATACCCTGAAGGAGTTTCTAATCCAGACTACCAATATGAGCCAGTTGACCACAGAAATGTACCCTGCTCCAGTAGAGGTCTATAATGAATTTCATTATGTTGAAGTAGAGAGATTTTCTCAGCTTTGTGCTGAACTAATGGAAGAACTCAGGGCTGTAAGGCAGCCCAAGTCAATCTGCTTTGGTTCCTATTCCTGTTATGACTGTGATACACGTTATACCTATCAAGATGATGTCATATTTTGTTTGTGTGTTCAGTAACAATAGAAATATTACTTCTGGGTACTAAAAAATTAATTCCTAGGGACTAGTCTCTTATCCAGAGGACCCAAAACAGATGGTTTTGAACATTTCTCAATGTGATGAAACAATGGTAGAAACTCCTGTCAGAACTTCATTGGCTTTCTCCTATCTATGAAATTATGGTCAGATCCTGAAAACTTGATATTCTTTCTGTGGTTGGTGTGCTTCTCATTCATTAATTGGTTCTCAAGAATTGTAGTCAGAACAGTTCCCATTGACTGTACACAGTAATGGAGGGATACTGTGTTGTCTAACCTTTTGTTTCATACAACCTCTCAATGTGCAATGAAGCTATTCTGACATTTCCCCTGTTGCATCTGCCTGGTGGCTCATGTGTAAAGTCTTCAACGTAGCAATGTATGCAAAGCCAAATCTTGAGGAAGGAAGTTTTGGTGAATGAGCAGTAGATTGCAATCCAGGGTAGTCTGGCTAGTATGAGGTGTCTGGGCATTCCAGAGGAGTAGGGCATCAACCACCTTTTTAAAATCCTTTTTCTTTCTAATGATGCATTTTAGCTTAGACTGACATTGAATGCCCCACCCTCTTCCTTCCACTTACAGATTAATGAGGTTACTGGCAAATAACCTCCAAGGCCAGCTTGTAGACCACTTGACTGTGAGGCCCTGTTTGTTCTTCAGGGCTCCCAACTTCTTATTGGCCTCTTGCAAATTAAGGACTCCAGTAGTCTGTCCTCTAAAATAATTGCCACTCCCTAGGAAGGAACTGCATAATAGATGTGTCTGAGTCTACCCATTATGTTCCATTGTGTCTATATAATCAGGTATCAATAAAGAATGCACCAAAAAAAAAAAGTTTCCTACAAAAGGTATCTAAGGGAAAAGCAGAAGGATGCTACATGGGGAAAGGGAAAAATTCTATTCTATCTCTCTATTCTATCTGTCTCTCATCTCTTTGTCCTCAGTACTTATACATCTTTCAGAATACATGATCACATGTTACAAAGTTCATCACAAGTTCACACCAAAAATCAAATTATAATTTGAAATTTAAGTTTACAACAGAGAATGTTTACATGCATATCCATTAGAAGTAATTATCTGGCTAAACATCCATCACCTATCTAACTCCACAGGTTCACTGAAGGTTTAAAACTCTAAGAAATTAGTGAAGTTTGGTATAGATAAACCCAGGCAATATTTTATCTTCTGTCCTAGTACCAATAATAAATTGTTAGTTCCCTTTTAATGACCTTTGGTTAATTGTTTTACAACCTCTTGGAATGTGCTTTGAGTAGGTGAAAGTCTGGTTACTATCTAAGAGCAATTAACTGGTGATACTTGGGAGACTTGGCAGAGTTCTCATTGCAGTTTTGACTACCATAAAGGGACCTAATAGCAGTCCCCTTATAATATTCATTGATATAATTTGAGGAATTCTTATAGGATCATCATTAAGAATTAAGAAGTCATCTATTTGTCTATATAGCATCAGTACAAGATCCATCTTCGTGGATCTGCAGAGATCTGCTCCAAAGGGTGTGCTATTACTTAGTGATTGTTATATCTGTTTAATAATAATAGGAAAAGCATATTAAAAGCAGGAACCTATCCTAAAAATGAGTCCCTTACAGCCTTGTTGAATAAGGACGCACCTGTTTCAGATTATATAATAATCAAAGGCAGGCCTTTTCAGGGTGATCACCTGCTAGTTATTATCTTGTCCCATTATGGCTCCTGACAACACTCTTTAGTCTATGGCCTTTCTAAGTATATAAACACTATCTATGAACCCCTCTTAGGAACCAATGAAATCTTAATTACCTATGAAGTCTCTACTATTGGTTTGTGTTTTTGTTTGTTTAGATAGGATCTCAGTATAGAACACTGCTGGTCTGGAACTCACTATGTAGACCAGGCTGGTTGCTTTGGATTCAGAAAGATCGACTTTTCTGTGACACGAGAGTAATGGTATTAGGGGCAAGTGACGTCACAACCCCAAGGTCTACCTTTTAATACTATCTCACAAGTGACTTGGGCATCAACTCTGGTCTGTGAGAGATCATGAATATTTTATGATACTTCACTACATACTCTATAATATGTACACTATAATACTTCACTACATGGAACAAAACTGTTTCAGCTACAAGCATTCTGGGTTCTAACCTTTGGGTACCCTGGCATTACAGTGTCTGAAGGTGCTTGCTGCTCTCAGGAGCCAGGTATTGATTCTTTGTCCACACTCAATTCTTCTAACTCTGAGGCAGGGGACTACTGGTAGGTGAGATGGAGATGCATGAGAGACAGACACCTGAGGACAACAGACAATATGAAAGAACACTGGAAGGAGTGAAGCTGTGTAAGAAAGACAGCTAGAGGGAGCACCATGTGATTCAACACCTCTGTGACTGAAAAGGAAGTGCTGAGAGATGGATGCCTCTTCAGACACAGTAGTGCAGATCACAGGAATCCCAGCACATGCTGGCTTCAGGTACTCCACTGTTCTTATCGGGGTAGGGTTCCTGCTGATCCCTGACACAGTAGAGGGTGTTCAGGAAAGCACACATCCTATTGTTTACAGTAGTAGCCTGAATGCAAGCAACTGCGGAGCTGTTACCATGGCTACGGCAGATTATTCTCTACCAGGAGAACAGTGACTCATGCCTGAGTAGTGAAGACTGTAGCTGTCAGTGCAGACATCATGATTCATATGGGAACACTGCCAGTCAAGATTTGTCTTTGAGATCTGGATATTGCTGTCTAACTTACAAGCTGTCATAGACTGATGTGCACAGAATGGTCAAATATATACTGGACTGCGAGCAGTGTTGTACACATATGAGTGGAGGACCCCAGGGAGATCTCAGACTCTGGGACATTAGTGATGCCTTTGGTAAATTAGGAACCCAATGCTGGGACAGGATCACAGATCCTCCTAACAGACTGTAGTGAAGCACTTGCTTTCTTCCTTTGGACAGGAGTTGAGTAGTCAGTGATGCTGCTGCAGTAGAGCAAAAATATGCTCTACATTCTGGATAAGGGTTTCCAGTGAGATTGCAGGATGAAATGGAGGTTTCTGGAAATGAGCACACAGGCTAAGGCCACTGCAAAAATGCACAGAATATACAGTGGAAAACAGAATACCAATAGCTAAGGCACAGGGAGTTAAACTGTGGTGGTATGAGTGAATGGAGATGTCAAGGGAGAGATGTTTGTGGCAAGACTTTTCGTGGGAGACACAACAGAGTCTTCTGCTCACCCCAGATAAGAATACTTAACAGACCAAAGTAGGAACAGTCCAAAGTCCAACTTGGCTTAGCAATGAATTTATTGGGGTTATTTCATGAATATGGGTGAAGGTTACTTATAGGAACAAAACTGACTCTAAAACACAGCCACATCCACAAAGCCCACTCTAGCATGAGTGACTTACTTCTCAAAAGAGCCCGGAACCTTGAACACATTACCACATTCAGCATCTAGAGTTGAATTTGCCTTCCATGGCAATTTTTTTTTTAAACTTTGAGAGGAGTGAGTGGTGACCTAGTGATTCTGGTCAGTTTCAGGAACTTGCTCATGTTATTTTGGGTTGTTATCTTCTGGCCTTAAACTCCCCTGCAGGATGGAATGTTTCAATCTCTGAGGAAACTGCTAAACAAAAAGGAGCTGAGATGTGTTTGGATTGAGGCCTGAACCAAAGATACGGACCACACAGAAGCCATAAAGGGCAGGCATATAGTGATCAGAGGGTTTGTGACTTGGGAGATTGGCTGGATGATTGTCTTTGGAAGTATTTCAGAGCTTAGGCACAAGAGGGACAGGGAAATTGGGAGCAGGATGTGGAGACCAAGAGAAAGGCAGTGATGCTTGGCAAGTATCTGGTAATGGGTGTCTGTCTCTAAAGAGATAGTTTTCCTATGAAGGGATTTGGAGGTTGGAAACCTGTTCTTTCTTTATTGTGGGGTAGTGCTGTTTACATGTAGTCACACACACTGTTTGAGGAAAAGAAAAATGTATGGATTTGAAATTATACTTTGATGAAAAAAATTATAAAGTCAACAACATATTAAAACATATTTATTGGTCAATCAATAAAACATATAAGTTGTCTTTGAATAGAAAGTAATTCAATTAAATAAGAGCAAAAGAATGGGGTGAATAAATGATATTCCATGTAACTGGATTAGAAGTCTGCAGATTTGAATGGTATTTATTCCTCCTGAGTTGGTCCCTATATTCAACACAACAGAATATAAGGACTATATTGTGGCAATTCCTGTCTATATTTTTATAAAAATCAACTGTCAAAGCAAAGGAATATGCAGTTGACAAAATGGAAGATTAAGGTGTGAAGTTAACATTCTCTGGTGATGCAAGCACATTGCATGTGAAACACTCAATTTGTGATGACTGTGCCCCTGGAGGCCACGGGAAACTGCATTTCTACAGTTAGTTCCAGAACATGGGCCTTCTCCTTTGTTTCACTACCCTGATTGATCCTGGATTTGAAAAGACAGAGCTACATCTTTTGAAAGATGATGAAAGACTAGGCCTCTCTATTTTCATATGTATGTTTATATTTCATTTACATTTTATAAGTACAGTCTTTGACTGTAATAAATGAGAACATGTGCAACATTTATCCAATTATTTGAAAATTTAAGTGACATGGCAGATATTTTAGAAATATAGCTTAGATGTGTGGAGCAGTCGATCATGACACCAGACAGAAAACCTAGTAAGGTCGAGCAGATTTAGAACCCCAGCAATTCTCATCATTGAGAACGGAAGGTGGTTAAATCTACTCCAGACCAGGTTCATGTCCTGGAACATGTGACCAGGAAACCCCATTGAGAGGACTGATAATCAGTCACATAGTGACAATACCTGAAGCCCTTCCATATGCAGATGAGGCATAATCTCAGACTAAGCCAATAGAAAGCATCTGTCTTTAAATCCCAAACTACTCTAGAATGCTTGTAAGATCCCTATCCACAAGGAATAATGTGCATGAGTTATTTCACCAAAGGTCCTCTGAGAGCGCCTGTCTTATCCAGCTGTAACACTCCAGGGAAGAGTATTCTCTCCTGAAGCTTTCATCACTGGAAGCTGCTTGAGCCTACCACAGCCACTTCCTGCTTGGTGGCTTGGACCTTGGCTCCTAGCCACGGTTGCATCTGGCTGCCTGTCACTGACTCTGGGTAGCAGCAGCAGTTGGTTGGTCATGGAAGAGGCCCAGCAGCCTGTCTTGCTCTAGCTCCCCCATGGAAAGCTGTAATTCTTTGGTCACTCCGGCCAAGCCAGAGCCCTGTAGATCCCCTCGAATAGTGCCTGGTATGCAGACCAGCATAGGTGACTGAGGAAAATACAGAACTATGAACTGATCAACGAGCAATTGAATAAATGAACAATAAATATAATTTTCTCCAAGGAATTCAAAAGTAAAATGAACACTAAATCTCAGAGAGCTCATCAAATCTTAAAGGGGACACCCTTTACATTTGTAGCATATAATAAAAATGACAATCAGCATATTCTAGACAAATAAAGAACAATAGGAGGCCAGATAGGCAAACTCAGAGAAATAGGATGAAAACTGCTGATGAGAAATGTTAGCTAGGAAAACTCATTACTATTGAAACATATCTATATTTTAAAAGGCAGTGAATGAGGACATGCCCTACCTACCTTCACCCACAGGACCCTTTGTGCAGCTTCCACAACCCCACTCCACCCTGATATTTCACATCCTTCTCTGGGTATAGCCTGGTGAGTACACCAACTTCATCCAGGCCTTTTCTGCAACCTACCATATTTAGCCTGGTTCCCATAAATAGTGCCCCAGCTTAGTCTGGCCTTTCTGTCTTCACTCTGGAGGAGCTCTAGGCTTGGGCCAGGATCCTACCTATCCACTCAGCAAACAATAGGACTCTCTTATTATAGCCAACATTTCCACTAAGACATATCTACTTCCATACTCACACATTGGCATAGGACAAACAACCTATGTACCACCACATTGTCCTAAGTCCCTTCTGAATTCATTCCACCCAGCCATTTTGTTTGGCTAACCTAACACACCTCTGGGCCTAACACACCCACTCATCTTCTGTTACCCTCACCATGCTCCATCCATTACTCACTCTGAACCAACAAAGGCACTCCACATGCCCAGATCTCACCTTAGGAATACCAACAAATATGAAAGGTCAACCTGGTCAATCTTCTCTCTAAAACCAAAAGTTGTGTAGTACCTATGAGAGTTACACAGGCAAACTCCAGCACACAGAAGTTCAAAGAAGAATCAAAATCTTCTCAAATAATTCAAGGATTTAAATAAGACAGGATACAGAAAAGGCTCAATGACATCAAGGAGAAAAGGCTAAAGTTACATGCATCAAACTCAGGGATTCCCAATTTTATATTATAAAATCTACTAGGATTAAAGACATGTTGATACCAATTCATTAATAGTAGATTATGTTAACATCCAAGTTCTCTAATAGACACATCAACTGAACAAAATAGAGAAACATCAAAATTTATCGACATTATATATCAATGAACTTACAGATATCTACAGAATATTCTATCCAAACATCAAAGAATATGTGGGGCCCGGGGCAGAAGGGGAAGGGTGTTGGGGTGAAACTTTCCACAGTGGTAGGCTCGGATAACAGGAGGAAGTCCAAGGGGGTTCCAGAGCTTTATTGTTCATGGTGTGTGATAGATGGTCTAGGTGTGCACCCCCCAGTTTAATCCAGGAGGAGCTGGCTTAAATAGGGGAGGGGTAAGAGGGAAGTCACTTAATTTAGCTATACTCTCTGGCCTTTATGTAACTCATGAATATGGAAATCTCTTGAGGCTGAAACCTGTAGTCAAGCCCTCTACCTGTGTCTGGGAGGGCTGCTTAACCAAACTGTGACTGCAAGGTGCAGGTTAAATGGAGGTCTAGACTTCGTGTAGGAGCCTGGATTCTGGGGACATGGCCAAACACCTGCCATTTCTCCATGGGAGTCGGGGTTCAAAGCCCATGCCTAACCAAGAATCAAGATATCTTTCCATGGCCCAAGAAGAATACACATTGTACTCAGAATCACATGGACATTTTTCTAAAATACAAACACATCTGGGAACATAAAAGAGACCATCATAAATTCAAAGAGTTTGGGATCAATCTTTGTATACTATGTGACAGCAAACAAAGAAATAAACAAACAAAAACATAAGAAAAATACTACCCAGGCTCTAGTAAACATATATGTTTCAATGTATATAAATTCTAACTTGTATGATATATGTCAGCTTATATAATTTATATGCATTTTAATGTATACAATGTATATAGTAATACAGTGGGGCCACTTTCCACCACTGCCATTACATTTTTTCTGGGGGTGGAGGTGGAGTTCAGCCCAGCTATGATGCTTGGAATTTTCCTAGCTCTCAGCCCTGGAATCCACTCTGATGGTTCCAAGAACTTCCCTTGAGCTTGCTGAGCCTGTAACTGCTGTACTTGCACAGACAATGAAGTGAAAGAGCTTTGTAATGGCTGCACTTCCTCTGTAACTCACCTATCTTTGGAAGGAATTTCAGACTCTGCCAAGGCAACGAGTGGCAAAGAACTCTCCTTCTCATGATATCCAGGATATCCAGCAGCTTCCTCCTCCAGCTGCTCAGCCTCTCCTGCATCTTGGGTCTTCTGGTCTTATAAGGATAAGGTGGCAGTTCAAATGCTGGCTCAGTATATACAGGCTCAGGTTAGGAGCAAATGTCTTAGTTTCCCTTTCTCCTTCCTTCATTGAAGCATTTCTGAATGGGTACTGCTTCCTTGAAACTTCTGTCTTCATGTCTAGGATCTAAACTATCCCTAATCAAGTTTGAGAGACTAAAGGTATCTACAAGCATTATACCTGGTCCATGCACATCATAGTAGTCTTGAAGTCTTTCTCCAACCTTCTTCCAGTTTGCTAAATTTATTGTACCTTCCACAGGAAACCAAGGACAAACCTTCCCTACAAATCTAAAAATTTATGTAATTGCTGTTACCCTACTTTAGGCCTCTGAATGTGAAGCATATGCTTAAGCATTTGCATGAAAAATATGTGACTGTTTCCATTTCCCATTTTTTTCCCTTTGGTTTATACTTTTTCTGAGCCTCCTTACTTTTTCTAAGTTCCCTTTTCTGAACTTTCTTATGACTTTTATTCCTGAGAAATAGTGACCTCCCTTTACTTTTTCCTAGTGCTTACTTCTTCTGCTGTGTCTTTCAGTTGATCCCTAACTCTTACGGCCCCACAGTTCAGGCACCAACTATGCTTGAGACCCTTGCAGGAGTGGAACAGTCCCTGAGGGGGCAACTAGGATTAAAGGTAAGAACGTTAGAAAAAAAGACACAGAGGCAAGAGATAGACTTGAGAAGATTGTCACTGAATACTGCAGCAACCCCAAGTTTATTTTGCATAACTTTTTTAATACCCCACAGAGCTGTGAGAAGCAAAACTACAAGCTAGCAGAAACAATTGCTGCCATATACACAGGCCATCTGTTCTTATCCAGAGGCCTCCCTATTCCTTCCACTGAGATCAATAAAATGTTCAGACCCTT
Organism: Mastomys natalensis; assembly: GCA_021653895.1. NCBI lineage: Eukaryota > Metazoa > Chordata > Mammalia > Rodentia > Muridae > Mastomys > Mastomys natalensis. The sequence continues at coordinate 150,910 of JAJTUV010002741.1, forward strand.
GCCTTGAGCCTCAAGTCTATCTCCTTCTAACATTCCATGTTTCAACAGGCCCAGAAATCTGCCAGCAGACCCTGATCTGCCTTAACTCTAGCTAGCAGGCAGACATTTACTCTGCTTTTCCCCTACTTCAGAGGAGGAGGTAAATGGCTCCTGACACTCCAACAAGACCACACCTCCTAATAGTGCCACTCCCTGGGCAAAGCTTATACAAACCATGACATTCCACTCCCTGACCCCCATAGGCTTGTCCAAACACATGTCCATAGCATAATGAAAAATACATTTACTCCAACTTTCAGAGTCTCTGTAGTCTATAGCAGTCTCAACAATGTTAAAAGTTTAAAGGTCAAAGTCTCTTCTGAGATCCATCCAATCACTTTACTGTAATCCCCAAAGCAAAACAGGAAACCAGCTGGGTAAACGCCAAATTCTGCATCTCCAGTTCTGTAGTCTTCAGATCTCCAACTCCTTTTTCATCTTTGTGGACTGCAACAAATTTCTTTCTTCTGGGCTAGTTCTACTTCATGTTAGAAGCTTTCCTCAGAGGATAGCTCGTGGCTGTGGCATCTGAACATCTTGGGTTATCCATGACAAGTTACTAGTTACTAGTTACCTAGTTACAAGTTACTAGTACCTAGTAACCTCATAGTCCAGGGAAGTATGAGAGGCCTGTAACTATGGAAGAATGGATAAATGTTTAAGGGCTGCGGAGTCCGGGAGGCTTGGAAATCTTAGGAGGCCTGATAAGCATTGGAGGCCAGGTTCACCTAAGAGGGTTAGATAGAAGAGTAGGCCTGGAAAACTAGTCAGGAGCAGCCATTCATGGGAAGTGTAGTAATCATGCAAAGTGCCAAAAGTATGTTACACCTAGAGAACATGTAAGGACTAGTAACCAGGTGAGGCCTAGTAATCATAGGATGTATAATAAGCACATAAGGCCTACTAACCAAGGAGGTCTTACAAGTAGGTGAGGCCTAGTTAGCAACTGAGGCCCAGTAGCCATGGTAGACCTGGTAAGTTTGAGAAACCTAGTAAGCATGGTGAGTTGGAAAATGTTTGAGGCTTACTACGCCTTGGAGGCCTAGAAAGTGTAGGAGATATTGTAAACATGGAAGGCATGGTAAACCTAAGAGACATAGATAGCACAATAGGCCCCTTATAACATGGGAGGCCTGCAATACTTCTCAAGACCTGGTGTACATTGGAAGCCTAGTAGTCATGGCATTGTAATAATCATTTGAAGCCTGGTGAACACATGAGGCCTAGTAGCCAGGTAAGGCCTAGTACACATAGTGGGCAAATAGGCCCATGAGGCCTAGTAACTAAGGGAACTATTGTAAAGATGTGAGGCCTAGTAAGAAATGGAGTCCTAGATCTGGTAAGTATGAGAGGCCTTGGAAGCATTGGGAGGCATGGGAAATGTGGGAGGACTGGCAAGATTAGTGGGCATGGTAAGCATAGGAAATCTGACAAACATAGGGAGGCTCAGCAATCATGGTAATCTTAGAAGCCAGGAAGTCCTGGTAAACATGGCAGGCCTAGTAAGCATAGGGGACTTGCTTAACTTAGAGGCCTAGTAAGGCTGGGACATCTGTTAAACCTGGGAGGACTTGAAAGTTTAAGAGGCCTACTAAGTATGAGTAGGCTGGCAAACCTGGGGAGACCTAGTAAGCATGGGAGACCTAGAACCCAAGAAAGACCAGGAAAGCTTGTAGGATGGGATGTCTGAAAAACATGGGAGGCTTGGTAAGTCTGAGAGTTGCTTGGAAAGCTGAGTCCTGGTAAGAATGAGAAGTCTCTGAATATGGGGAGGCCTAGTGAACATAAGCATCCTAGAAACCAAGGAAGAACTGGAAAGTCTGAGAGCCCTTGTAAGGATAAATGGAACAATAAACAGGGGAAGTCTGGTAAGCCTAGGAAACCTAGAAAGCTTAGGAGGTCTAATCAGCATTAGTAGCCTGGTGATTATGGGTGGGCCTAGTAAGCATTGGAATTCATGAACCCAAAAGTGATGGGGAAAGTATTGGAGGCCTAGAAAGATTGGGAGGTCTGAAGACATATCAGAGGAATGATAAGCCTGGGAGGCCTGGAAAGTATAGCAGGCCGGATAACAATGAGAAGCATCCAAGCAAGGGGAAGCCTAGCAAGCATGGGAGTCCTAGAACCCAAGGTAGATGCAGAAAAATGGGAGTCCTAGTATGAACAGGGGGCCTGATAGACACAAGAAATTTGTTAGACTGAAACTCTTGGAAAAGTTAGGAGGACCAATGAACAAGAGAAGCTTAGCCAGAATTAAGAGCCCTAGTAAATAGGGAAATCCTAGAACCCATGGAAGACGAGGAAAGTATGGAAGGCCTAGAAGTAATTGGTGACCTTGTATGCCTTGGAGGCCTGGGAAGCTTAGACCTGGAGAACATGATTAGCCAGGCAAGAATGGAGAGGCCTACTGTCAGGCTATGAAAGGGGTCCTGGTTTTTGGTGGAGCACTGGCTGAAAGTAGCCCGGAGACCCTACAAGAGACAGGCATCCATTCCACCATGCTCCCAGAATCCAGACTCCTAACACGTGGTCTAAGATCTCCATTGACCTACACTGTTCAGTCATGTAGGCAGTGCAGCCCCTCCCAAAAAGCACAGGTAGAGGGCATGACTATAGACCTCATTCCCTAGACAGATTTACATACTAATGAAGGCCAGAGAGCAGATCCAATTAAGCATTCTTCACCAGACCTTTCTCCCTTCTCCCTCCCTATTTAACTCAGGTCTGTCATGAGTTTCACAGGGTGCATCCAGATCCATCTACCATCTGCCATAAAAATAAACCCTTTTAGAACCATTGTCTTTCTTGCATCTTTGGGCCCGCCGGGGGAAACTAGGAGAAGGCCTGTAATGAGCCACTATAGCAGCAGCTGCCATGCCTAACTTCCTGCCTGGAGGACCTCTCGGTGTTCCAGTCACAGGGACCTGCATTTGAAGCAAGCTAGCCAGACCACCCAGTCTGCCAAGAGAGTACAGTAACCAAATCTCTCCCATGGGGCACTGCCAGGGCCTCTTTCTTCTCTACCCCCCCCCCCCCATTTCTTTCTGCTGTAGGACAGCTGGTTGAATGCCCACATACCCAAGTCTTAGTCCTTCCATGGCCTCTGAGTGGCATCAGAGAGCCCAAGGGCTTGAGACCAGTCAGTCCCCGGCCACTTCCTGGCCCAGTGATCACCAATCCAAGAGCTCTGTACCAACGTGGAACTTCAGACTGAGTGAGAACTCCCCCACTGCCAGGCGGGGCCACATAGCACCTGCCCAGTGACTTGGCTGAGTGAACCCAGTCAAGAATCCTGAGCTCCAGTCTCTTTGGTGCCTTGGGAATCACAACAGAGAAACAAGATTCAAGAACCCATTCCCATGCACATACATGAGCTAATCATTTCCCACAGGTACTAACTATAACAGTCCTAGAACCCTAGAAAGACCTGGAAATCTTGGAAGGACTAGTAAGGATGTGTGTTCTATAAATGTGGGAAGCCTGGTAAGCACAGGATGCATAGAGAGCATGGGAGACCTGGTAACCAAAAGAGTCTTGGATGGCAGGTTAAGCCAGGTATACGTGGGCAGCCTGGTTAGTAAGAGGCTTAGTATTCATGGAAGCTCTCAAAACCATGGAAAACCTAGAAACCACTTGAGGCCTAGTAGCCAAGTGAGGTCTAGTAATCATGTGAGGCCTGGTAAGCAACTGAGTGCTCTTAACCAAGGGAGGCCTGGAGAACATGGAAGGCCTTGTAACCAGGTGGATCCTAGTACCCTTATAGGCTGGTTAAGTATGAGAGGATTGGTAAGCACTGGAGATGTGATAAATATTTCAAGCTTCCTTAGCCTGGGAGGACTGAAATGCTTTTTCAGTACCTAGCTTTCATGGAAGGTCAAGTAATGATGGGTAAGTGGAATATCCATATGAGGCCTGGAGATATCTGGGCACTAATAACCATAGGTGAAGCCTAGTAACCTCAGGAGACATCATAAGCACTTAAGGCCTAGTAACCAAGGGAAGTATGGTAAAGACCTTGAAAGGACAACTCTCAGCTTCATATAGAAAACAAAACAAAACAAAAAACAACTCAGGATAGCTAAAAGCAATCCCAAATTAAAAAAGAACTGCTGGGAACTCTATTCCCAGTACAAGTTAGACTACCAAGCTATAGTAGTAAAAACAGCATGGCATTGGCACAGAATCAGTCACATTGATCAAGGGAACTGTTTATAGGGACTTTAAAAGATGGATTAAATGAATTTTGTACCATACCATGGTTATGAACCTATGAAGACCAAGGGTTGGAAGGTTAGGACTTAAAAGTGATGTGTTGGAGTATCATGCTGACCAGAGGAAGAGTTGTGACACCATCTACAATCATGTGAGAGTCTAGGCTCTGGGCATGGCTGTTGGAGGTTATCTTGATTATGTGAAGTGACTTGGGAAGACCTATCTATCCTGGGTGGCACTATTCTTTGACTCTGACCCTGAACTCTACACAATGGAGAAAGTTAGCCGAGTGCTTGCATAAAGGTCACCTCTTTCTACTGTAGGTGTGATGTGACCAGCTTCTTCAACCTCCTGCCATGGAAGCCTGGAGACTCAAAGTATTAGATAAAATAAACTATTGCCCCTAAGGTGCTTTCATAAGTTTTTTTTTTTTTTAATCACAGCAAGAAGAAAAACAACTAAGGCAGAAAAAGTGATCAGGATACTATAAAACAGCTCACAAATTGATATCCAGATAATAGGTATCATGAAGGTCTATTTTCAAATTCCTGGCTCGTTTATTCCTTTCAAAAATCTGCATTCTTGGTATTTAAACTTACATCAATCCATAAATACATTACATAAATAGATATACATCTATTTAAATATATTGCATATATAATAAATTCACTTGCATATAGAGAATGACATGATATTAAATTATGAAATAAATATCTGTTTGTGTGCATGTATAGTTAGAGATAATAAGCAGTAAATGCTATCCAAACCCAAACTTGACACTATCTGGTTATCTGAAAGCCTACACCAACAGTGACTGATCTCAATCATTCCTTTTTAACCAATGATTTACATCTTATTATATCAGTATAATGAAAACAATGGTACACAACAGTTTCAGCACTGGAGTCAATTTTATTTTGTCTTCACATTAGCTAGGGCCAAATCTAATCAACAACTTCATTGAGATGTTTTCCTTGCAAATATAGTCCCTTATTTCCATTCGTTCAAAGCTTGACTCTCAATGGTAAATGAAAATCAGAAGACTAGCTTCATTTGATTTGGTTTGACAAATACTTGGTTGGAAGTAAAGTTTTCTTCAGAAATACATAGAAATAAGGTGATGATGGGAAAGCAGTCACTTCTGGTGGTATTAGACTTGCAAGAATTTTCAATTTGTTGTTGGTCGTCTTCACAGTATTCATGACAGAGCCCTCACTTTAAAAGAGCCGTTCTATGTTTGCAAAAGGCTCTTAGGGTCTAATGATTGACAAGATTACTTGTTTTCTTCATATGCTAGGTTTACAAACAGGAAATTGCCAAATATATACAAAGGAAACGTAAGAACGTCTTTATCCAAGTTCATTACAATTTGCTCCTCGTTATATTCAAAGGTAAGGATTTTATAACCTGTAGTTTTACTCAATGTTACTTTCTCGTTGGAATCAAAACACATCAAAGTTATTCTGAAAACTACATTTCGAACATGGTTTTCGCAGGCAGAACCATCACACTCCTGATGCCTTTGTCTCAATATTACACACTGCCTGGTAAAGGTGACACGTAGAGGAAAGCCAATTCTGGAAGCCGAACCACTGCCACGTATATTTACCATCTCTGGGGATCATTTTTCCACACCTCATGGTGCATTCTTCAAGTTCTTCTTCATTGATGACTTGTGGTCCAATTTTTCCATATTCTTGTGCTTGCAGCAAAGTCATCCACTGTTGTTTATAAACGGGTGACAACCATGCCAAAGGTATTATAGATCTTGTTCAAGGATGCTTGTGGCGGCCAAGTCACAGATGATGTGCTGAAACCTCAGTTTTTTAAACACAGGTTGAAATATTAGGCCTTCTTCAGCTTTCAAGAAAACTGATGTCATCCACGAATTCCATATAGGTGGAAATCCAATTGTTGGTATGATCTAAAAGCTGTTTCATGGTTCCATTCCACCATGGATTGAGATGAAGGAACATCCATTTTTTCAGTAGGGTATATACATCGATCTCCTTTTTCTTTTTTTTTTTTATCTTTATTCCGAGACAGGGTTTCTCTGTGTAGTCCGTGTCCTGGAACCTACGCTGGTAGACCAGGCTGGCTAGAACTCAGAAATCCGCCCGCTCCGCTTTCAAGTTTGCTGGAATTAAAGGTGGCCACCACGCCGCGTCTCCTTTTTCATCCTATAATTCGACGAACTCTAGAGTCATCACTTATACACTTCTTGTAAAGGGCCACACTGTGCGTCATCAAATTGTAAGAGCATTGGAAAACTGATCTTTACAGCTTTAATCTATGTTCTGCTGCAATATAGAGCACACCGTGTTCCCATGTGTTTCTGTCTGTCACAGTGCCGATTATCTCTCCGAAGCAGATGTGCGGCCAAAACGTGAGGAACTTCCAGAGGTGTTAGTGACAAATCTTCATTCGTGTACAGTGAACCAAACACAAAGTGCAGAGATCTGGCATCGATATCTTCATTCTTAATGATGAGTTGAATAACATCATTGTGTGATTCTCTCCAAGTACCTTTGAGTATGTTATTAAAGTAGCCTGACTGACATAAAAATACTTTGTGTAAACACCATGTTCTTCCGAGAGCACGGATTTTAATGTCGCTGTCGTTCCCGTTCAAAAATAAATTTTCGTAAGCATAATTGGACGAGATCCTAGCCCTTTTCCTGTAGATGTAGTTCAGAACTTTATATAGATTCATTCCCTGGTTTTGAGGTCCGTGGATGTCAGAGCTTGGTGCCAAATCCTCCGATCTGCTCAGTTTTCGCTTGCGACCCCCAGACGGACAACTGGGGCCAGCTATAGCTTCTTCTGGCTGTGGCTCTACTGGACTGGAATCCCCGCATCTCAAGAAACTGCTGGTTAAAAGACCCATTGATGTAACTTACTACAACAGACTCTTGCAGAGGATCCTTGGTTGTGGCATTGCTGCACTCTGCCAATCCTGCCTAGTCTCACTGGATTTTTTACTGAAGCCTCTGACATCACAGAGGAGGCAGGGCGTTCTTCATTGTCCACGTGTGGCCTGCCTGAGCACAGGCCCCGCCCCTGGTAGCAGGCCCTTTAAAAACTGTGAAGTGCAACCAATCCTGCTTTTCCCTCACTTGCCTTCCTCCCTCCCCCTCCTCCCTCCCCCTCCTCCCTTGCACCTCTGCCCACTGTCCTCCCCTCTCCCTTTCTACCCTCCTCTTCTCCCTTCCCTTATTCCTAGCTTCTTCCTTTCCTTTTCCCATGCTCCTCCTCCTTCTCTCCCCTCACCTTCCCCTTTCCCCACTGTTTTTAAATGGGTCACACTATGTTGCTTAAGATGTCCTCCATCAAAGTTAAGAACCTCGTTCTTCGACCTTAAAGCTGAATTTTCTTTTCTCTAAAGAGAACAACCAGGCCAAAGCCATCCTGATGTGTGTTTAAGATTGTACATATTTCAACTCCTGCCCCTGGACTGTGAGAGAGCACTCAAATGTCAGTAGTATTGAAGATAATTACTTACCATCAGCTTTTAGCAATCTAAACAGTAAACATTGTTACTGCTTATTTTATCATTAATCTTTTTTGATTACTATAAACGACAAGTATTAATTTCATGCAAGTAGTTGTTTGCATATGTCAAACATTTCTGTGGATGCTTTGCCTATTCATATTTAGATTTTAAAATGTATTGTGTTTTAAAGGTTCACTAATTCGTTTAACATGTGTATGTATGCATGGCTTATGTTTTTGTCTTACTGATTTGCATTTACCTATCAACTTTCTATGGGACTCCTTACTGTAAATACATTGCAATTTGTAAGAAACCAAGGCAAATTTTTAAAGATTTCTTTCTTTGCCTCTGAGCTGGCAAACCAATGCCAGAGCCTGGTCAGCAAAGACTAGTGAGGCAGAGCACTGTGAACCAACGCCAGATGCTCCTCCCACTGTCTGTGCAGTCAGAGTTATATTCTTTCTTAATACCACCTCTCCTCTCAAATGTCTGTTTCAGCAAGACATCTGCTAACCTTTGTCTGCTTCTGCAAAACAATCTCTTACCTGTGTCTGCTTCTGCAAACCATCCTCTCAACTGTGTCTGCTTCAGCAAAACATCATTGTACCTTTCTGTCCCAGCAAATCATCATATGATGTATATGAATTTCCAAAAAACAGAAATCTCAATTTCATAATAGTTTGAGACGTTATAAAAATGTTGCATTCCTTAACTTGTTTGCTTTTAGTCATACCGAGAAGATGTCACAAGAATAATCTGTGAGAAGAGTGAAGATCTCACCACACTACATGTTATTGGGAACTATGATCCCAACTGTGTCAGTATCAATATTGGCTTGTTGCAACATAAGCTTTTACCCCACTCAAGGGCTACCTCTTTTTAATTGATCTTTCTTCTGTAATAGCTTCCCAGAAATGCTTAAGTTGTGAAAGTATTTGTTCTCTCAGAAGCCCATTAATTATACAATCGGTAATATAAATATCTCACCTATGGGATCAATTTAACCAGAGATGGGACAGAAAAGTTGGTGGGGATGAGGGGTTAACTAAACTAACGATATATTTTAAAATCCATATGGAACCTTCTGCTTTATAATACCAGTCAAAAAAGTCTCAAAAGACAGATTTAGCAGGTGGATGGCCTGTATGTCTACATAGTGTTTCTCCTGAAATCCAAGCCAAAACCACAAAAAATCCCAATGTCAGCTATGAGATACTGCCATATGAATTTTTATTCAGGAAGTCCCCAGAAATCTCAAATATAATCCATGTCCTTTCCACTCTTTCTGTTTGCCCAGCATAACTATCTGATAAGACCCTGCTTCAAAATCAACCCAAAGTAGCCAGTGTGTCTCTGATTGTATTTGAGGCCAATTCCACAAGAGGATAGAAAATGTCTTTGGCCCTAGGGGAGAACTCACTACTGTTGTTTATATAAACTGTCATGGTGTCAAGCACGCTTGTAAGTACCTATATTGGTAACCATGGGGAAATGCTACTTTCAGAGGAGCCCTTTTTGCAATAAACAGCAGTGAGGAACAATATGCATAACTGCTCATCAAAGCACGATAATAAGAGATGTTTGAATGGTATTAATGTCTTGTTTAGGCATGAACCCTCATGGATCCTCACAGAAGAAAGGAGCAGATAGAATGTAAAACTTGGAAGATAAGGACAAGGGCTATGAAATCTGCTTTTTCACTACAGGACACAACCATGAGTTCACAGCACCTGTGAGTATATACAAAGTCTACACATGACTCAGAGCCTCTCCACAGTAAGTCATGGGCCGGGGAGGGACCCATTCAGCTTTGCCCTCCTTTGATGAAATATTAGCTACTGTTGGGTTTTGAGTGAGAGAGCGTCATTATCTTCCATATGTCCATTCGATCCCTGCCCTGCATCTGGTCTCTAAGAGGGAGTTTCTAACTCATGGCCCTACAGATAATCCTGGTTAAACTCTAGGGTTCACAAACACAAAGAAACAAAACCAATGTCTGAAGCAGATCTAGAGGTAGGAAAGGGTTGGTAGAAGAGGGAGGAGACTTTTTTGGGAGATATTTAAATCGGTGGCATTCAATCTGGCTTTTTTTTTTATTAGTAACTTTTTTAAAATTGTTAATAAAGGCTTTATAAGTTTGGTAATGCTCAATAACAAAATTCCCATACAAACAGAAGTGTAACCCAGTACCCAATCGAGATATACCAACTACCTTTGACTGGCGGAGACAAGTGAACTTCTGGCTTTTCTTAATCAGCCACCATGTTCCCAACTAGCATAGGCCTGTGGCCAGGAGTAGCTGTGGCATACAACTGCTGCTCAACTCTGGGCCATCCACTCAGGTGGTCAAAGATACCAGGCCTCCCACCCAGGAGGCGCCAGCGTGAGAGATGGTCCTGCTATTCTCCCAAGTTGTCTCCACAATGTTTGGCTGAGCCCAGACCATCCTGCCATCCACACGGGCTGTGTAGGAAATGAGACTCTAATGCTTAGATTATTCAAAGGCTTTTTATGTTTGGTAATGCTCAATAACAAGATGCCCACACAATCAGAGGTGTAATCCAATACCCAACCTAGATATATCAACTAACTTTGACTGCTAGAGACATGCACACATCGGTTTTTATGTTCCCCTATCTCTGGTTCTCTCTCTCCTAGCTCCTCCTCTTCCTTCTCCTCTTTTTCTCCTTCTCCTCCTCTTTCTCTCCTTACTCCTACCAACTTGCAGGAAAAATATCCTGCTACATATCACCCTTCCTGCAGGAAAAAAAAACAACTTTCTCTCAAAATACAATTAGATCACAGCTATACCAATTTGTATCAGTAAGGAACAAGCTATACCTACTACCCAGTCCATCATTTTCGTTGACTAACCAGAGCCTCTGTCATCTCTCCTAACTAAAAGACTTTGTTCTGAACCTGGCTTTTTTCTGGGCTTTAGAATGAATGTCAGCTGAAAACCATCTTCTCAAATCTGTTCTCTCAAAGTAAGTAGCCTGGGTTGGCTATGAGACTGTAAGTCTTCAACCCCATCAGGAATTCAGAATGACTGAATTAACTGAAATTATGGGAAGCACAAAACATAGCTTCTAAAACTTAGCCAATTTATTGAGACCACTGAACACCTGGACAAACCCTATACTACAGAACGTTGGAGCATCCAATCTTCAGCCTTCTGGTCCAAGATCATCTTACAGACCTAGTAATGCAGAATTATTAAGGGCTGATTACTCTGTCTTGGCAAATATAATCAGTCAACTATTCTGCAAGTGTGTCCTTTTCTGGACAGTAATTTGTCTGTAGATGAAAAGAGGCAATTCTTGCCTAGTGGCTGTCTCACCACAACTGGAGTAACTCCAAAGAGGTTCAATTTCTTCTTGGAATCCAAGACAGGGAAGCTGTCAGGAGCAGATAGGTCTCTAATCAAAATGAACATCAATAGAGAAATGTTTGTAAAGTCAATTTTGTGGACTTCTGACGTTTTTGAAAACCAACTATCTATGTAAGGCATTCTGAACTGTTGTCTGTTAACTCCTCTCAGCTATTTCTAATTAAAATATAGAACAATAAACTCAGAGCCATGAATTTGCTATAGGCCCTTAACTCACAGGCTAACCATCTCAGATCAGTTAAAAAATTAAGGAAGGACTGGGTCTAAGCCTTGTACCCACCAATTTTGACTTAATAGAAGAAAATATACCAATGAAAACCTTGAATTTGAAATCAAAATAAATGTTGTATTATTTAAGAAATATAACTTTAGCTTAATAACAATTATACCAAATAGGTTATGGCTATGTAATCAATTCTAACTATTCCTCCACGTTCCAATAAAACCATTACTTTTCCCAAGAAGGATAGCCTAATATTAACCACCTCAGTTCCCAAGCCCAGGAAATATGGGTGCCGACTCTTCATTAACTACTTCAAGCTGAATTTGGGTGTTGAGATATTAGAAGATGATGGGCTGGGGGAAGGGTAAATTGATAAGCCTCTGATGTCTGTGTCTTCACTACATCCAGCTGAAATTCCAGGACATCAGAGGTTCGAGCAGGTCTGCTCAGCTTGCTTGATGAGTAGATACACCAAGGCTGTGTATTCTGCAATATACAATTCTCAAAACAAAATTTTAGTATCAAGATAATTCTGCAACCTAATCTTCTGGCAGCCTGCCTCTGTCATGTCTAATCCATATAATTCTCGGATGTAGAACTTATCTTAATTGCCTCTTCTGAAAATACACAGACATAACCTTTTCCTCCAAAACAGCATATCTTGAGCCAATAACCAGAAAGTACCTCAATCATCTCTTCTGAAAAGACACAGACAAAACTTTTTCCAAAAACAGAATATTCTTGAGTGGATAAACAGAAAAACCTTTATCTTGACCTCTTTCCCAGAGAAAAAATATAATCATAAAACTAAAAATCACACCCATCTTGAAAATAAAATCAATTTAATAACTAAAATACTGTATGTGCCTATTATTTAGGCCTTCCCTATTTTGCCAAGCAGGAAATGAAACCAGACTTCCCGTGGGGCACACTTTAGACAGAACCCAAGTCTCCCGTGAGGCAATATAACTTTATGTCATCTGAATATACCTGATTTACACTATCTTTCTGTTCGGTCCTCTGCCTAGAACAGATTTTTATTCATACCATTTATTAGTTTGGCTCTGTACAGCAGAGCAGCTTCCACTTATACAATGTACTCTTTACTCCAGAGCCAGTGACAATTTTCCCTATCTATGTTCCAAACTGCGGGCAATAATCCCCATGTGATTTGGACAAATCTGTTTATAAATCTTTCTTAAAAGCAAATAATCCCTATATTTTAACTTTATACTTAAATCAGTAACTGTTCCACAATGGAAGCTTATTTATTTAGTTCTCTAGGCCAAAATGCATACCTGTCCGAATTGCAGCCGAGATTCCCCACGTGAATCAGAAAAAAATGTTTCTATCTTAAAAACAATCTCAATTTTAATTCACAGTTCAAATCTCTCAGCTCTAAATGTAAGCTACTTTCTTCTTTTCTTAACAAAAAGCAACCTGCTTTTCCTCACAGCAGGGGAGCTCAGCTGCGAGTTTTTTTGTTCAGTGTTCCCATGCTAGAAGTCATGTGAGTTATCTCAGTGCTTACTCACTCACTTTCTTTTTAAAAAAAAAAAATACAACTTTTACTTTCAGCTGAAATAGACTTAAATTTCTAGTGAATTCGTGCCAGACGTTGGTTGCCACTTTTTTATTTTTAGATTATTCAAAGGCTTTATATGTTTGGTAATGCTCAATAACAAGATGTCCACACAGTCAGAGGTGTAACCCAATACCCAACCTAGATATATCAACTACCTTTGACTTCTAGAGACATGTGCTTGTCGGCTTCCATGTTTCCCTCTCTCTGGTTCTCTCTCCCCTAGCTCCTCCTCTTCCTTCTTCTCTTCCTCTCCTTTTCCTCCTCTTCCTCTCCATATTCCTCCCAACTTTTGGGGGAAATATCTTGCTATAGGAAACTAGAAAGGTTAGGGGGATTATAGGAATCTGAATATAATTTGTACATGTACAGAATGTCAATGTCACACTTTGTGATGGAAGTGAATGTAAATTCATGGATACCACACGATTCCATACCCAAGAAGAAAGGCTGGAAAAGAACCTCAGGGCAGAAGAACTGTTTATTGCCAATAGTGATGACCTGGATGCTCATAGCTCTTCTCCAGGGAGGAAGAGGTTGCAGCAGTGGCCATCTCTTGCTCTCAGCTTCTTTCTGATGTTATGTATGATTTCTCTCTCAGTTGTGCTGGTGAACTGTAGCCACACTTGGTCAGGAACTTCATCATGTAGGCTGTCAGGTCCAGGCAAGCCAGGCCCCAACACAGGATGGCATGAAGGAGAGCAGAACTCTCATATATGGGCACATTGGTTGTGACCCCATTTCTGGACATCATCACAATGCCAGCAATTAGACCAGAGGCATACAGGGGCAGCATAGCCTGGATGGCTACTTACATGACTGGGATTTGTAAGTCTCAAACATGATGTGAGTCATCTTTTCACAGTTGGCCTTAAGGTTCTAAGGGGCCATGATGAGCAGCAAAGAATGCTCCTCGAGGGCCACACACAGTTGTAGAAAGTTTGGTGTCAGATCTTCTCCATATCGAACCAGTTGGTGACAATGCCGTGTTCAATGGGGTACTTCAGGGTCAGGATGCCTCTCTTGCTCTGGGCCTCAGCACTTACAAAGGAGTCCCTGTGACCCATACCCACTCATTATGCCCTGGTGCCTAAGGCAACCCCAGTATGAAGGGGAAGATGGCATCATATCCAGCAAAACGGGCTTTACCCATGTAGGAACCATCATCAACAAGGACGGCAGTTAAATCATCATCCAGGGATAACTGATGTTCAGTGTGGACCTGAAACAGAGAAGCTGCTAGTAACTTGTTCTGAAGGGAGGAAGCAGACTCAAAAGTCTTTATCCATTTTTCTGTTGAGGGAAAACTAGGTTGTTTTTAGTTTCTGGCTTTTATGAACAGAGTAGCAATGAACATGGTTGACCAAATGTCTCTGTGGTAGGATGAAGTGTCCTTTGGATATGTGCCCAAGAGTAGTAAAGCTCAAATTGAGGGTAGATAAATTCCCAGTTTCCCAGGAAACTACCATACAGTTTCATAGTAGCCGTATAAGTTTTCACTCCTATCAGCGATGAGTGCATCCCTTACTCCACATCCTCTCCAGCATGATCTGTCACTTGTGTTGTTGACCTTTGGTCATTCTGACTGGTGTGATATGGAATCTCAAAGCAGTTTCAATTTGCATTTCCCAGGTGGCTAAGGATGTTGAACATTTCTTTAAGTGTTTCTCAGCCATTTGAGTTTCCTCATTGAAGAATTCTGTTTAGATCTACATCCCATTTTTAAGATGGATGATTTGTTTTTCGTGACATCTTGAATTCTTTATATAGTTTGCATATTAGTCCTCTATCAAATGTGGAGTTGGTGAAAGTATTTTTCCATTCTGTAGGCTGCATCTTCAATGGAGTAATCGTGTCTTTTGCTTTATATAAGCCTTTCTATTCCATGAGGTCCCATTTATTAGGTTTTTTTAAAATCTGAGTACATACCCTAAAGGTGCTCTCTTTAGAAAGGCTTCTGGGCCAACGAGTTCAAGGCTACTCACCACTTTCTCTTCTATCACATTCAGTGTCTCTGGTTTTATGTTGAGGCCTTTGACTTTTCTTGAATTTGACTTTTGTGCAGGATGCTAAGTGGATCTGTCTGCATTATTTTGCATGCAGCCACCTAGTTTGACCAGCACCATTTGTCAAAGTTGACTTTTTTCCTGTGTGTATTTCTGACTCCTTTATCAAAAATAAGGTGCCCATAGGTGTAGCATTTCTGTCTGTGTCTACAATTAGATCCCATGTTCAATAAATCTGTTTGGTTTTGTGTCAATATAATGTTGCTTTTATTAATCTAGATGCAAAAACAGAATCTGTATGCCTTCAGTATCTAAGAAAACTTCCTCTGTAGTACAACTTGAAATCAGGGATAGTGATATCTTCAGCAGTTGCTTTATTGTTTGGGATTGTTTTATCTATATTAGGCTTTTGGGTGTTTCCATGTGAAGCTGAGATTTGTCCTTTCAAGATCTGTGAAAACTTTGTTGTTGACATTTTGATGGAGATTACACTGAATCTGTAGATTGCTTTGGTGGGATGGTAATTTTTATTATGCTAATTTTACTGATCCATGGATATGGGAGCTCTTACTATATTCTGATATCTTCTTCCACTTCATTCTCAATGTTTTGAAGTTTTTATCAATACAAGTGGTATGTATCTAGAATAATTATCTATTTCTTTTAGATTTTTCCAATTTGGTGGAGTCCAGGTTTTTCAAGTATATTCTTATGGTTATCTGGATTTTCTCAGTGTCTGATCAATTTAGTTCATTTGGATATTCTGTCTGCCTTTTAGTTTGGATAACGATTTGTTGATGTTACTGATATTCTCAATGAACCAAATCTTTGTTTCATTGATTCTTTCTGTTGTTGTCTTTCCTTAAACATAATTGATTTCAGACCTGAGTTTGATTATGTCTAGCCTTCTATTCTTTTGGGGTTTGATTTCTTTGTTTTGTTTAGAGATTTTATGTGTGCTGTTAAATTGTTAGTATGAGATATATCCAGTTTTAAAAATTCAAATAATTAATTACTTTTTACATAGGCATTTAGTGCTTGTACATTTTCTTTAACTTCTTTCATCTGTCTAAGATCAGACGTGATGTGTATTCATTTGATTCTAGAAAGTCTTTGAGTTTTTTCTTATTTCTCTCTTTTACACTCAGTAGATAGTTGTTCAGTTTCCATGAGTTGGTAAGCTTTCTGTTGTTTTTTTGTTGTTGTTCATATTCAGTTTTAAAGCACAGTGTTCTGATAGGATGCCTAAAGTTATCTCAATTTTCTTGTATCTCTTGAACATTCTTTGTGACTGAGTATGTGGTCAATTTTTTAGAATGTTCTGTAAGATGCTGAGAAGAAGGTATATTCTTTTGTGTTTGGGTGAAATGGTCTATAAATATTTTCAGTCCATTTGGCTTATAATGTCTGTTAGCTCCAGCATTTCTCTGTTTAGTTTTTGTCTGGATGACTTGTATTGGTGAGAGTGGGATACAGTGTGTGAGGGTCAGTATGTGATTTAAGCTGTAGTAGTATTTCTTGTATAAACTTGCCCTTATGTTTGGGACATAGATATTAATTGCAATGTCATCTTAGTGAATTTTTTTCTTTGATAAGTAGGTAGTATCCCTCCCTATCTCTTAGGATTAGTTTTGGGTTAAAGTCTAATTAACCACATATTAAAATGACTATTTCAGCTTGCTTCTTAGGTCCATTTGCTTGAAATATCTTTTTCTGCCTCTTATGGTTATTGTTGATCCTTAATGTTGACATGTTTTACTTGTATGCCACCAAAGATGAATCCTGTTTCCCTATCCATTCTGTTACTCTGTGATTTTTTGTTGGAGAATTGAGATCATAAATATTGAATATATCAATGACCAATAATGGTTGATTCCTATTATTTTGTTGGTATGGTAGTGTTGGTAGTATTTCTGAGTATATTGCTCCTTTCTTTTGATTTTGCTAGTCTCAGATTATTTACTCGCTGTGATTTCGTAGTTGTAGCAAACCTCTTTGGATTGGAGTTTTCCTTCTAGACACCTTCCATGGGGCTAGATTTGTAGATAATATTGCCTACATTTGATTTTATCATGATTTTTTTTTTTATTTCTACTTCTATAGCAGTCAAAACTTTTGTTGGGTATAATAGTTTGGTCTGGAGCCTGTGGGCTCAGCATCTACAGCATATCTGCCTAGGCCCTTTTGGTTTTTAGCATCTCCTTTCTGAAGTTACTTTATATGTAACTTGGTCTTTTCCCCTTAGAGCTTTTAATATTCTTTTTTGTTCTGTACACTTAGTCCCTTGATTATAATGTGCTTAGAGGACTTTCTTTTCTGGTCTAGTCAATTTGGAGGTTTGTATGCTCCTTGTACATTGATAATCATCTCATTCTTTAGACTAGGGACATTTCTCATGATTTGTTTAAAATATTTTCTGGGCCTTTCAGCTGGGCTTTGTCTCCTTCCTCCATTCCTATTATTCTTAGATTTGGTCTAGTCATAGGATCTCAATTTTCTGAATATTTCATACCAAGAGTTTTTTAGAATTAACATTTTCTTTAGCTGAAGTATTCATTTTTTAATTTTGTACTTCAATTCTTGAGATTATCTCTTCCATTGCTTGTATTCAGTTGTATTTTGTAGTCCCTATACCCTTTTCCAAATTTATCTTTCCCAGAATTTCCTCATTGTTTTTCAATTGACTCTATTTCCCTTTTCAAATCTTGCATAGCTTTATTTATATCTTTACCTTGTTTGTTTGTGTTTTCTTGGATTTCATTTAGGGATTTATTAATTTTTTCTTTAAGCATTTCTATCACATTCATATTAAGGCTGTTTTAAGGTCTTTTTCTTGTGTATCAGCTATATTGGAATAGTCAGTGCCTGCTGTGGTAAGGTTGTTGGCCTCTGGTGGAGACCCATTGTCCTGGGTGTGCTTTTATATTCCTGTCTAGAAATCTGGCTTTGAAATGGTTATAGATAGTTATAAATGGTTATAGATCTAGATGCTGATACCTGGCTTTTATTGTGTGGGTGTTTTGTACTTTGGTTTCTGTTCCCTCTTTGGAGGTTAGGAGAAGGTCATGGCTAGATGTTGCCTGAAACACATTTTTTTTTTTTGTGGACCTGAAAATGTGGGCATTGGGGGTTCCAGGTAAATTTTATTCCTGGGTATGGGCAGCTGATACTTGGGGGGGCAGGATAGGCTAGGTTTCTGAGGGAGTTTACAGAAGGGAGTAGAGCAGAGTGCTCCACCAGGATCTGCATTTTAGTCTTCTTTGAACAGGGGTATAACTGGTGCTGGCTATTTTGTGGGTTTTACATTCTTCCACCCTTCTTCACCCTTTAGCCCCCTGAATGCCAAGTAAGAAAGAAAAACAATAGAAAGGAAAGGGGGGTGACATTATCGTTGGACTATTTCCTACTGATTAGATGTGTCATGTTTCTTGGGGCAAGTTTGATCGTCTCTGTCAGTATATCTAAGTTCTTCTTGTTGTTCTTTCATCTTTGTGTATGACTCCTCCTCAACAAACCACAACTAACAATAACCAACAGCAACCAACCAACAACCACTCTACTTCTTGAGGCCATAGCATTTATATACCCTCTGAAAAGGCCTCAGAATTCCAAATGTCACACAAACACAGAAACTATCTGCAGCTGGCAAAATCAAGTGTGTGCTAGAGCATGAAGCAAATCATAGTCAGCTGCTGTGGACAATCTGAAGCAGCCCTGTATCTCACACCTGGATTAAAATGAAAACATATTCTTACAATATCTCTGTGTTTATTAAAGGAACTAAAATTCCAAAATTGTCACTACATGGGGGCAGAATGTTCAGGGAGGTCAACCTAGTAGCACCGCTATAGTGGCTGTTGCAGTTGCAGGCTGGGCTAAAGCAAATGGTGGGGTTGGAGTGGGTAACAGGGGAAGATATGTGGGATCCACAGGAGATGGCAGCAGGGGCATGGAAGACTGTGCTGGTTTTGTGATGCAGAGTCGGGGATGAACCTGGAGGATTTGGTCTGTAAGAACAGAGGGAGATGTGAAGACCTACAGTCAACCTACCTGTTTCCTTAGCAGAAGTGCCTTCTTCCTAATTTTTTTTAATGTAGACATGTCCTCGTAGGACTGCTTCCTATGTGTTCCAGGGTTGTTTTTTTTTTTTTTAATCATGTTCTGTTTTCATATTCACTTAGTTCCAGAAATATTGTTATTCATGTTTTTATTTCACTCTTGATTTCTTCTTTGGCTCATTCATCATTTAATAATGAGTTGTTTAATTCCATGTACTTATGAATTTACTGGAGTTTGGGTTTTATTTTCCTTTCCTTTTGTTTGTTTGTTTGTTGTTGATTTTAAATTTTGTTGTATTGTGGTCAGATAGTATACAAAGATTGATTCCAATCTTATTCAATTTGTAAAGATCTGTTTTATATCTCCAGATATGTTATATTTTTTTAAAAAAACTTCTATGTACTGCTATATAGGATGTGTATTTTTTGGTGTTTGGATAGAATATCCTGTAGATATCTATAAGTTCATCAATGTATAATGTCAATAAAATTTGATGCTTCTCTATATTTTTTGTCCAAGAATATCTGCCTTTCAGAGATGTGGGTATTGAAAATATCTACTATCAACGAATTGATGTCAATCTGTCTTTAATCCTAGAAGATTTTTTTAAAATATAAATTGGGAATGTCTGAGTTTGATGCATGTAACTTTAGCTTTTTCTCCTTGATGTTATTGAGCTTTTTCTATGTGTCCTGTCTTATTTAACTCCTTGAATTCTTTGAAAAGATTTAGGACTCTTCTTTGAACTTCTGTGTGCTCTAGTTTGACTATATAGTTCTCATTGATAAGCATTTCTACACAACTTTTGGTTTTAGAGAGAAGATGCCAGGTTGATCTTTCATATTTGTTGGTATTCCTAAGGTGAGATCTGGGCATGTGGAGTGCCATTGCTGGTTCAGAGTGTGTGATGGATGGAGCATGGTGAGGGTAACAATTGTCGGCTTAGTCAGAGAAAATGGCTGGGTGGAGTGAATTCAGATGGACAAAGACACTGTGGTAGTACATAAATTGCTTATCATGTGCCAAGGTGTAAGTGTAGAGTCTTAGTGGAAATGTTGGCTATAATAAGAGAGTCCTATTGTTTGGTGGATGGATAGGTAGGATCCTGGCCCAAGCCTAGAGCTCCTCCAAAATAAAGACAGAAAGGCCAGACTAAGCTGGGGCACTATTTATGGGAAGTAGGCTAAATATGGTAGGTTGCAGAAAAGGCCTGGATGAAGTTGGTGTACTCACCAGGCTATACCTGGAGAAGGATGTGGAATATCAGGGGTGGAGTGGGGTTGTGGAAGCTGCACAAAGGGTCCTGTGGGTAGATACAGGCAGGGTGTGTCCTCACTCACTGCTTTTTAAAATATAAATATGCTCCCTCAGTAATGAGTTCTCCTAGTTAATAATTCTCATCAGTTTTCATCTATTTCCCTGAGTTTACCTACCTGGTATCCCATTATTCTTTATTTGTCTAGAGTATGCTTATTGTCACTTTTACTGTATGCCACAAATGTAAAGTGACTCTCCTTTCCTGTGTCCTTTGGTTTTCTTTATGGTTTTATGAGCTTCTTAAGATTTGTGTTCATTTTACCTTTGAAATTTGGGAGAAAATAATTTTTATTGTTCATTTATTCTGATTGCTATTGGTCAGTTCATAGTTTTACATTTTCCTGAGTCAACGAAGCTCTATGTTTAAAATATCTGCCATTCCACATAAGTTTTGAAATAATTGGAAGATGTTGCACATGTTCTCCTTTTTTACAGTGAAAGACTGCACTTATAAAATGTAAATGAAATACAAACATGCACATGAAAATAGACAAGCATACTTTTCAGCCAACTTTCAAAAGATGTAGCTCTGCCTTTTCAAATTCAGGATCAATCAGAGTAGTGCCATGAAGGACAAGCCCTATGTTCTGGAACTAACTGTGGAAAGGCACTTTCCCCTGTCCTGCTCCAGATAGTAAGTGATTCACATGCTGTGCTTGTGCATCAAGAGTGCATCTCAACTTCATACCTTGATCTTGCTCTTTGTCAAGTTCATATTTCTTGGCTTTGATAGTTGCATTTTATATAAATATAGACCAAGCATTGAAACAAAATAGTCCACATATTCTGTTGTTTTAAATATAGAGACCAACTCTAGAGGAATGAATGGCAATTAAATCTGCAGAGTTCTAGTACAGTGACAGAGAATATCATTTATTCATCCCATTCTTTTGCTTTTATTTAATTTGTTTGCATTGTACTCAAAGACAAGTTATATGTTTTATCGATTTTGGCAATAAATATGTGTTTTGAGATGATGTTGACTTTATTGATTATTTTCATCAAAGTATAATTTCAAATCCATACATTTTTCTCTCCTCAAACAGTGCATGTGACTGCATATAAACAGCACTACCCCACACTACAGAAAGAACAGGTTTTCCAACCTCCAAATCCCTTCATAGGAAAACTATCTCTTTAGAGACAGACACCCATTACCAGGTACTTGCCAAGTATCCCTGCCCTTCTCTTGGTCTCCACATCCTGCTCCCAATTTCCCTGTCCCTCTTGTGCCTAAGCTCTGAAATACTTCCAAAGACAATCATCCAGCCAATCTCCCAAGTCACAAACCCTATGATCACTATATGCCTGCCCTTATGGTTTCTGTGTGGTCCTTATCTTTGGTTCATGCCTCAATCCAAACACATCTCAGCTCTTTTTTTGTATAGCAGTTTCCTCAGAGATTGAAACATTCCATCCTGCAGGGGAGTTAAGGCCAGAAGATAACAACCCAAAATAACAAGAGAAAGTTCTTGAAACTAACCAGATTCACTAGGCCTCTTCCACGTAAAAGTATACCAAAAACAAAACAAAAAAACTCAAAAGACTACTGTGAGTCACTTTCAGAAAACATACTAGCAAAGAAGACTGTGAACTCAGACCAGCTGCCTGGAAAAAGCAAGATCAGCCAAGCTGACAGGAAGATGTTTAGACCAACTAAGTCACTTAGAAAGGACAGTCTCCAAGTCTTTGAGCTGCCTGTAGCCTGGGAAATGTTCCCTGGGATCCCCCCTTTTGTGAGAAGTCTGGTGGACTGTGATTTGTGAATGCAGCTGTGTCTTTTAGTCATTTTTGCTCCTTTAAGTAACCCCTCACTCATATTCCTGTATGTAACCCCAATAAATTCATTGCTAAGCCAAGTTGGATTTTGGCAATATTCGTAATTTGGTCTGTTACAGGATTCCTATCTGGACTCTAAAGATGTAGAAATGCATATGGTGTCTCCCAGGAAAAGTCTAGCCACATAACATCTCTCCCTTGACATCTCCATTCACTCATACCACCACAGTTTAACTCCCTGTGCCTTAGCTATTGGTATTCTGTTTTCCACTGTATATTCTGTGCATTTTTGCAGTGGCCTTAGCCTGTGTGCTCATTTCCAGAAACCTCCATTTCATCCTGCAATCTCACTGGAAACCCTTATCCAGAATGTAGAGCATATTTTTGCTCTACTGCAGCAGCATCACTGACTACTCAACTCCTGTCCAAAGGAAGAAAGCAAGTGCTTCACTACAGTCTGTTAGGAGGATCTGTGATCCTGTCCCAGCATTGGGTTCCTTTACCAAAGGCATCACTAATGTCCCAGAGTCTGAGATCTCCCTGGGGTCCTCCACTCATATGTGTACAACACTGCTCGCAGTCCAGTATATATTCGACCATTCTGTGCACATCAGTCTATGACAGCTTGTAAGTTAGACAGCAATATCCAGATCTCAAAGACAAATCTTGACTGGCAGTGTTCCCATATGAATCATGATGTCTGCACTGACAGCTACAGTCTTCACTACTCAGGCATGAGTCACTGTTCTCCTGGTAGAGAATAATCTGCCGGTAGCCATGGTAACAGCTCCGCAGTTGCTTGCATTCAGGCTACTACTGTAAACAATAGGATGTGTGCTTTCCTGAACACCCTCTACTGTGTCAGGGATCAGCAGGAACCCTACCCCGATAAGAACAGTGGAGTACCTGAAGCCAGCATGTGCTGGGATTCCTGTGATCTGCACTACTGTGTCTGAAGAGGCATCCATCTCTCAGCACTTGCTTTTCAGTCACAGAGGTGTTGAGTCACATGGTGCTCCCTCTAGCTGTCTTTCTTACACAGCTTCACTCCTTCCAGTGTTCTTTCATATTGTCTGTTGTCCTCAGGTGTCTGTCTCTCATGCATCTCCATCTCACTCACCAGTAGTCCCCTGCCTCAGAGAAGAAGAATTGAGAGTGGATAAAGAATCAATACCTGGCTCCTGAGAGCAGCAAGCACCTTCAGACACTGGCATTCCAGGGGTACAAAAGTAGTACTTTCCCCAGAACCCAGAATACTAGTAGCTGAGACCATTTTGTTCCATGCAAAGGAACATTATAGACAGAGTATTTGTGATCTCTCACAGGCCAGAGTTGATGCCCAAGTCACTGATGAGATAGTATTTAAAGATAGACCCCGAGGTTGTGATGTCACTCACCCCTAATACCCGAACTCTTGAGTCACAGACAAGTGGATCTTTGTAAATTCAATCTGACCAGCCTGGTCTACATACTGATTTCTAGACCAGGGAGGCTCTATAGTAAGATCTTGTCTAAACAAACAAACAATCAACAAACAAACCTATATTAGTCACTTCTGAGGTAATTAGGTTTCTATTGTGTTATAAGGATAGGGAGCTTATAAATATAATCTGTGTACTTACTTTTGTAATATTTGCTTATTTATTCTAGATCCTCTACTTTATCTCTGAGTCCTTATATTTTATAGCTGATTCATTCAATATACTTGTAATGCTTTCCTTTGAATTCATTTCTACATCCTTTTGGATTCTGTTTTCATGTCCTGGATTGTCTTGATCATTCCATCAGCCTTATGTTTGTGTTTTCTTGGGCATCATTTGGGCGTTTATTCTCCTTAAGTTCTTTCTCCTTAATCTCACGAAGGTGGTTTTGTATGTGTGTGTCTTCTTTAAACTCCTTGAATTATTTTAGAAAGCTTATGATTGTTCTTTTGATTTTTATGTCCTGGATTTCTCTCATGTGGAGTTCATTCTTATTATTCTCATTCACATGTATTTCTATAGTACTGGTAGGTTTTTGGAGAGAAGATACTGGCTTAATCTTTCATACAGTATATGTTTTTGTGATGAGACATGGGCTTATAGATTTCTTTTGTTCTCTCCTTGTTATGAGAAGAACAGTTTGTGAAAGAAGAGAAGATGTGTTGGCAGGTTGGGTATAGAGATTACAAATGGCTTGGCTGGAATATATCAGGCAAACAAAAGTATCTGTTTTGGTGTTTACAAGGACCTTCTTGCTCCAAGTCTGGAGTATAGGGGAAGTTTTGGCTAGGTGAATAGGTTGGATATGACATTTAAAAATATTGTTGTTTTAGAGATAGGCAGGAAGGATCCATGACCAAGCCTAGATTTCCTTTGCAGTGTAGGCAATGAAGGCCAGACTAGCATGATGTACTGGTTGTGGGACCCTGGCTAGATCTGTCATATTGCAGAAAAAGGGTGGATGTTGAGGCAAAGCAAATTTGCCAGACTGGAAGAGTTCATAAGAAGTCTGAGTGCCTGGTGGAATGGTGGAGGTGGTGCAGAAGGGTCTTGTGGATGCTTGCAGTTAGGGTGGATCCTGGTTGAAGCCTAGAGCTTGATGCTGTGGAAGCAGGGGTGACAAAACTAGAACTGGGTATTAGTTGGAGGACCCTGGCTAGATCTGGCAGGTTTCAAAAAAAGGGTGGTGGAATGAGGTGATCCGGGTACTGACCAGTCTAGACCCTGGAGAATGATGTGAGAAGTCTGGGTACAAAGGGGGTGGTGGTAATGGTGCAGAAGGGATCTGTAGCTGATTGTAGGTAGGGAATGTCCTGGATGAAGCCTCAAGGTTCTTCTGGCACAAGCTGGAATGGTGGTCAGACAAGGCTGGGAAAGGAGATGTTGGACCCAAATTAAAGCCTGGAGGATGTAGGGAATCTGCTTACTAAGTTCTGTGATGGGGGCCATGCAAGAAGGATCATCTAGACCCCTGAGCCACACAAAAGAGATATGGGAAATCTGAGTACTGGGTGGCATGGTGGAGGTGGCTCACAAAGGACCTATAGGTGGTTGCAGGTAAGACAGGTCCTGTCTGAAGCCTAGACCTTGGCTTCTAGACACAAGTAGTTAAATTAGTCTGGGGCAAAAGATGTAGCACTTTGCTGAGGTGTAGAGGTCAGCTGCTTTGCAGGCTTGGATGGCTCAAGTAGGTCTGCAAGACCACACCTGATCTGGAAGATTGAAAAATAGGTGTGAGTAGGGGAGACTGGGGTACTTACTAGGGCTATACCTTAGAGGGGGACATAGGAAATCTGTTTTAAGTATGTGGGTGGAATCAAGCTTGGCTGATATGTAGGCAGGGGTGAGCAGAGTAGGTGGGGGAAATGCTATGAGGGACCCTATTGAAGGCTAGATGGGTTGCTTTAGCACAGGAGGTGTAGACAGATGAGGCAAGGGCA
This sequence comes from Mastomys natalensis, assembly GCA_021653895.1. Lineage (NCBI taxonomy): Eukaryota > Metazoa > Chordata > Mammalia > Rodentia > Muridae > Mastomys > Mastomys natalensis. Next base: position 176,432 of record JAJTUV010002741.1, read on the forward strand.
CATGATGTGCCCTATGCTAGACCCTAGAGGAGAGTGTTTGAAGTGTGTGAACCAATTGGGATGCTGGGGGTCGTATAGAAGGCATCAAAGCTACACCTTAGATGAGGGCTTGGGAAGTCAAGTTAGATGTTAGAAGCATGGGGATGTAATACATGGGGACCTGTTGTTGATTACAGGTAGGGCAGGTTCTCACTGAAGCCCAGAGCTTGGCTGGGGCACATGCAAAAGTAGTCAGACTGGGTCAGTGGAAAGAATGTGGGGCCCAGCAGAAGCCTAAAAGTTGGCTGCTAGGCATGCTGAGGTTAGGTTAGAACAGTGGTTATAGGACCCAAGTTAGACCTGATTGCAGAAAAGACCTGGTGAGGGGATCCAGAGGTTCAGACTAGGATAGACATTGGAAGACTACCTAGAAGTCTGGGTACCAAGTGGGGTGGGAGGCAATCAATGCAAAAGAGACCTGTGACTGCGGGTCCTGGATGAAGCCTTCACCTTGCCTGTGCAGGTATAGGCTGGAGTAGTCAGATTAGTCCAGGTAAGGTCGTGCGAGACCCAAGTCAGACTCTAGAATAAGATGTGGGGAGATTGGGTGCGGTGGTAGGGGTCACACTGATGAGATCAGACTAGTCACATGAAGAGGATATGTTAAGTCTGGGCACCAAGTTGGGTACTTGTCATTAGTTAGAGGAAGGGTGGGCCCTACCCAAAGTCTAGAGCTTAACTCCTTAATAGGTGGGGTGGGCAGACTAAGCCAGGACAAAGAATATGAGACATGGGGTAGATCAGGCAGATTACAGGAGAGGCATAGATATGGAGGAAAAGAATACTCACCATGCTAAACTGTGGAAGAGGAAATGAGAAGTGTGTGTCCTGAGTAAGATTGTGGAACCAGGAAGAGGTGGTCTGTGGATGTTACAGGTGTAGAGGGGTGGCAGCTGGCAGAACCCTAGAGTTCAGCCAAGGTGGTGAGACTCAGCTGGGACATGGGGTGAGTGTCCCATACTAGACTCTGGAGGAGGACCTGAAAACTGTAGGTACAGAGTAGGATGATATGGGGGGGTGCATAAGGGACCTGTGACTGGTTGCAGGTAGCACAGGACTTAGCAGAAGCCTAGTGTTTCTATGCAGCACAGATGAGGGTAGACAGACTAGGCCAAGTGGAGCATGGGATGTGGGACCCAGAGTAGGAATTGGAGGAACAGGTGTGGAGTTTGGCTAATGAGTGGGATGGTGGAAGCATCAGAGTAGTCCTTGAAGTATAAGTGAGAAGTCTGGGTATTGAGTGAGGTGGTTGGGGAGGCACAGAAGGGGTTTGTGAGTACTTGTGAATAGGGTGGGTCCTGGTAGAAGTCTAGAGCTCAGCTGTTTCACAGGCAGGCTGGTCACACTAGGCCAGAACAAAATATATGGGACATTGGCTAGTTCTGGCAGGTTTCAGAAAAGTTGTGGATGAGACTGTCAGGAGTATTCACACAGCTAACCCCTGAAGAAGGTTATGGGAACTCTGGGAACCAAGTACGATGGTGGAGACTGCACAAAAGGGATATGTGGATGGTTGGTCATAAGGCGGTCCAAGCAGAAGACTAGAGCTTGGTATCCTCACATCAGGTCAGACCAGGCTGGATCATGGGATGTGTGAACCAGGCTAGACCCTGGAGGAAGAGATGGGGAGTCTGGATACTGAGTGGAGTGGTGAGCATCCCACAGAAGAGATTAGGCTAGAAGTTGGAAGAGGACGTGGGAAGCCTGGATATAGAATAGCATACTGGAGGGGTGGCGCAGAAGACACCTGTGAGTGCTTTCAAGTAGGGTGGGTCCTGGCAAAAGCCTTGACCTGTCTTATCTGTTTCACAGATGGGATTGTCAGATTAGACCCGGGCAAACAATTTGAGACCTGGGCTAGCTCTGACAAGTTGTAGGAAAGGTCTGAACATGGAGTTAAGGTCCACTCACTAGGCTGGACTCTGGAGGAGTTTCAGGGAAGTCTAGGTACTGGGTTGGGTGGTAGAGCCATCACAGAAGTGACTTATGGGTGGTGACACATAGGACAGAACTTTCATGAAGCAGGATCTTGAGCATGGCTGTGACACAGGCTGTAGTGGTCATATTAGGCTGCGTACAGGGACATGGAATGTAAGTTATACCTTGAAGGGACACATAAGGAGTCTGGATCCTGAGTAGGGTCATGCAGCCACACAAAAAAGATCAGGCTAGATCCTGGAGGTGGATGTGTAAAGACTGAATACATAGTGAAATGTTGGAGGCAGTCCAGAAGGGATCTATAGGTGTTGAAGAAGGGTGGGTCTTGTCTGAAGCCTAGAGTTTGTCTAACTCAATGTCAAAATTTTGGGGATCCTGCTGCAGCCTAGGAGTTGACTTCTGTATAGGTGGTGCTAGACAGACTGTGTCCAGACACTGATTTGGGATCCCGGCTATATCTGTCATGTTGCAGAAAAGACATGGATGGTGTGTTTACCAGGCTAGACACTGAAGGAGGACATTGGGGGGGGGGGGGGGTACCTAGTGGGATGGTGGAGGTAGCTCATGAGGGAACTGTGGGTGTTGCAGATAGGAAGGGGCCTGGTTGAAGTTTCCAGGTTGGCTGTGGTGCATTAAGGGGTAGTGAAAATAGGCTGGAGTAGAGATGTGGACCCAGAGTAGACCAAAGAAGACATGTGAATCTCCATACCAAGTAGGGTGTTAGATCAGCGCATAAGAGACCTATGTTGGTTATATGTAGGATGGTCCCTGGTGGAAGCCCATAGAGTGGTGCTGCAGGGGTGGTCATACTAGGTCAGAGCAAAGAATATGGGACCCTTTGGAAACCTAAAAGTTGGATGTTGGGCAGGCACAGCTGGCCAGACTAGGTCAATGCACTAGTTGTGGGACCCTGGCTAGATCAGGTGGATTTTAGAACAGGCCATGAATAAGCAGGTGAGGTGTACTCACCAGGCTAGAACCTGGAGGAGGATATAGGAATCTGAGTACTGAGTGTCCTGGTAAAGTCAGCACAGAAAGTGCCTGTAGATGGTTGCAGGTAGGGCGAGTTATGGTAAAAGCCTAGAGCTTGGCTGTGGCAAGTTGGTGTTGGTCAAAAATGGCAGGGACCAAAGATGCGGGAATCCTGGGATCCTGTAGAATCCTGAAGGTTGCCATGCCACTGATTTTAGGAACTATACTAGATCTGGCAGCTGGAGGAAAAGTCTTTGACTAGAAGCAAGAGACAGTAACTACGGGGGGCTGTTAGCTCCCATGTGTGGGTCCCGTTGGGCTGTGTTGTGATTCCTGTTTGCCGCTCCAGGTGGCTGGACGCGGCTCCAGGGAGCAGAAGCAGGGAATTTGACTGAGTTCACTCCATGCGGTGCTGGGCAGATGCTGGGCTGTGCGAAGCCGCTGGAGCTCCGCCCAGTGTGGAGAGGTTTCAGCCTGAAGTCCCGCAGGGTAGGGCTCCTGAGTGGTGGCTCCCGGCTGAGGCAGCTGACCCGGGAGGCCAGTGGTCTCTGTCCTTGGGCTTCCAGACACCTCTGGGAGCCATGGAAGAACAGAGACTGGGGGCATATAGGCTGGACCGGCCAGCAGCCAAAAGGAACGAGGGGGAGAAAAGCCCCAGCAGCGCCCTGCGGGTAGAGACTCTTGGTTACTACACTTGCTTGGCTGGGTCGGCTAGCTTGCTTGAGTAGGCGGCCTCCACCGGAGGAACATAGAGAAGTCCTCAGCAGGAGATTAAACAGCAGTTTGGTAGTCTAAGGCCCCCTCCACGGTTCTCCATGGCAGGCCCCAAAGACATGAGGAAGTCCGAGGTTTCAAAAGGTTTATTGTCATGGTGGAAAGTTGATGAATCTGGTTGTACCCCTATACCTCCAGGGTGGGCCTTTGGTTAAATACTGTTTGTAAGGAGTAGGGTCTGGGAAGCAATGCTTAATTGGCTATACCCTCTGGCCTTCAGGTATCTCATTAATATGGAAATCTCTTGAGGCTGAGGCCTATAGTCATGCCCTCTACCTGTGCTGGGTGACACAAACCTCTCTTTGGGAGGGGCTGAAGCTAAGTGAAAGGAACCAGGGGCCCAGGAGCAAAACCGAACACCTTCAGTCCCATTAGGGTCCCGGGTTCGAGGTCTGTGCTCGACCAGGTGTCCAGCTGCCTCTCACAGCCCACCGCCTCACAAGTAACCAGGTTAGTCCCTGGAGGAAGACATAGGAAGTCTGGGTACCAAGGGAAGTGGTGGAGGTGACACAGAAAGGATTTGTGGCTGGTTGCAGCTAGGGCGAGAGTACTTGTGGAAGCCCAGAGCTGCAGTGCAAGTGAGGATGTTAAGACAAGTCTGGGGTATGGGATGCAATGTCTAGGCCATGGAGGATGACATGAGGAGTCTAGGTACCTGGTTGGCTAATGGAAGCAGCCAAAAGTTGTCTTGTAGGTGGTTATAGGTAAGGTGGTCCTAGAAGAATCTTTGAGGTTCACTGTGGCACAGGAAAGTGTGGTGCAACTTGGCTGGATAAAGAGGTGTGGGACCCAAGTAGGACCTTAGAGGAAGATATGGGGAGTCTGAGTACTGAGTGGGGTGGTGGAGTCATGAAGATAGGATCAGGCTAGACCCTTAAAGAAGATGTGGAAAGTCTGGGTTCTAGGTGTCATGGAAGAGACAGTGCAGAAGGGTTTTGTGAGTGATTGCAGGGAGCCTGTCCTGTGTACAGCCTAGAATTTGTCTGCCTCACAAGCAGGGGTAGCCAGACTAGACAGGGTGAAGAGATGTGTAACCCTGTTAAAGCCTAGATGTCAGCTGCTTCACAGGCAGGGGTGGATACAATAGGCTCAGAAACTGGTTGTGGGGCTGAATGTAAATCTGGAAAGTTGGTTAAAGGGCATGGATGGAGTACTTTTGACAAGGATGTGGGATGTTTTTGTATGTAAGCCTTAGTGAAGGTGATACAGAAGGTACCCATGGTTGGTTGGAGTTAAGGAAGGTCCTGGATGAAGCCCCAAGGTTGGTATACACAGGGTTGTCAGGCTAAGCTGGGTATGTGGGACCAGTTCAAGACAGAGGTACCAAGTGGCATGTTGATGTTGGGAAAGAAAGCACCTATGGGTGGTTGTAGATATGAAAATTTCTTATGGAAACAGAGCTTGGCTACAGTGCAGACAAGAGAAGGCAAACTGGACCTGGATAACAGGGCATGGGGCTCATGAAGACAATGGAAAAGGATATGTTCAGTCTGAATATGGAGTGGGTAGTTTGGAGCCACATGGAAACAAAGAAGCTAGACTCTGGAAGAGGATGTTGGAATGATGATAGAGGCAGGGAAGAATGTGCCTTTGGGTGGTTACAGGTAAATCAAGTCCTGGCAGAAACCTAGGACTAGGTTACAGCAAAGGCAGCATTGGTCAGAGTACTCAGGGTCAAGTATGTGGACCCTGCAAAAGCCTAGAGGTCAGCTGCTTCCCAGGTAGGAATGTCCAGAAGAGTCCAAAGCTGTGGTTGAGAAAGCAAGGCTCGATGTGCCAGGTTGGGGAGAAGGCTTGCATGTTGAGGTCAGGGGTACTCAACAGGCTAGAACCTGAAAGAGGACAAGGGAAATTGGGGTACCACCTGGAGTGGTGAAGGCTAATCCAAAACAGGCCTGAAGGAGGAGGTTGCATGTGGGTCCCTGTTCTGGAGGGCATTCCACAAAGATCTACAGCCGGGCCAGGTGCAGGGGGTCTGGGCCAATGGGATAGAGTGTGAGCAGAGAGGGGTAATCACCTCTGCTGCTGCTACCTCTGCCTGCGTCTCCGTTGTTGCCACCCAGTCACTCCCAGGTGCTGCACCTGTCCCTCTGTGCTGAGCCAGTCTGGGCTGGCCTGGTGAGAAGCCAGCTGGCTAGCTAGCAAGGAGGGGAGGGTCCTGAAGGCACTTCTGGAGAGCAGATCTCTTCCCAAGTGTTACAGTTCTTGCAATAGAAACTCTCGGACAACGGGATGATTCTTGCACACCTTTATTTCTCCTGAATAGGGCTCTTAAATACAATTTTGGGGTGGGTTAGGGTCTGACAGCAGGTAACCCCTATTGGCTTGGTCTGAGAGCTTAGAGACACCTCATCTACATGTGGGAGAGCCTGAGGCACTATTCATATGTGACTGATGGCCATAGACCTCTCTGTGGGAGGGGCTGTGGCAGGCTGAAGCTAAATGAAAGGAACCAGGGGCCTAGGAGCAAAGCCAAACACCTTCCATCCCATTAGGTTCCAGGGTTCCAGGCCTGTGCTCGACCAGGTGCCCAGCTGCCTCTCACAGCCCACTGCCCCACAGTTGCAGATAGGACCATCCTAGCTGAAGCCTAGAGTTTATCTGAAGTGCAAGCAGTGGTGGTGGATTAGGTCAGTGCAAAACATGTGGGATTCTCTGGAAACCTAGATATTGGCTGCAGCTCAGGCCAGGTGACCAGACTAGACCAGGGCACTGGTTATGGGACCAGGGCTAGATCTGACAGATTAAAGAAAGGCTTCAGTGGGCAAGTCAAGGGAACCAACCAGACTAAACCACGAAGGCCTTGGGAGTTATGAGTACCTAGTGGGGTGGTGGAGGCATCCCAGAAGGGAATTGTGGATTGTTGTATTAAAGGCTGGTAATCAGGTCTTGATAGCTAGGCCTGGGCAGGGGATATGGGAACCATGATAGACTATGGTGAATGATGTGGAGAGTCTGTGTAACTAGTGGGCTGGTAGAAGCAGGGCAGAAGGGAGGGACATCAGAGTGGTTGCAGGTGGGGTCTCCAGGCAGAATTCTAGAATATAAATGTAGCTAGCACTAGGGATATGTGTTGGGTTAAAGTAGGAGTCCTGTGTCTGCCACTCCTGTGCCAGGCAGGTGTTGGGCTGTGAGAAGCTGCTGCAGAGACATCAATCACTCCAGGGGTGAAAGAGTGCAGTCTGAGGTCCTGGGGAAGCCAGAGCTGGTGCAAGGGGTCTCTGGGTCTGCTGAGTGGCTGGGGACCACCTGGTTCTCAGGCTCTTGGGCACCCAAGTGGCACTGGAAGCTGCAGAAGAGCTAAGAATGAAGTGGGGGGCCATGGGCTGGATTGCCCACAGCCAAAGAAGAGAGGGGGAGAGAAGTTCTGGCTTTGCCCCATGGGGAGAGTCCTTGTCTTGTCTTGTTGCTGTGGCTGGGAATGCAGAGAGGTCTTCTGCTGAAGATTAGATGGTGGCTCTATAAGTGAAGGCCTTCTCCATTGCTCCCCATGGTGGATCCCAATGAAGGAGAGAAACAGTCCATGGTTTTAAGGCTTTTATTGTCATGGTGCAAAGTAGATGAGAAACTGTATTCTATTTTCTCAGGGTGGGCCTGAGGTTAAATACCTTTTGTAGAGAGGAGGGTCTGGGAAGGAATGCTTAATTGGCTAAGCTCTTCTGGCCTTTAGGTACCTCATTAATATGGAGATCTGTCTTGAGGCTACGTGACTTATAGTCATGCCTTTTACCTGTGGAGGGGCTAGTAGGGGTGTTGCTCTTATGTGACTGAAAGACAAAAATCTACGGAGACCTCATGTCAGGGGTATGTGTGAAGTATGGGGACCTAAAAACATTGACAGCAAGTGGGACCCATAATAGGCACTGTTGAAAACATGAGGAGTCTGGGTTCTGGGTGGGTTGATGGGCCACACAGAAGTGATCAGATCCTGGAGCAGGATATTAGATGTTTGCGTACTGAGTGGCATGATGGACATGAGGCAGATGGTGACTGCTGCCTTCCTGGCAGAAGCCTAGGACTTGGCTGCAGCCTTGACAGTGTGTTGGTCAGAATACCCAGGGGCAAGTTTGTGGGCCCTGCAGAAGCCTAGAGGTCTGAAGTTGCCCAGACTGTGTTGGCAAGATTAGTTCATGATCTTGGTTGTCTGAGTAAGACTAGATCTTGCAAGTGGGGAAGAAGCTTGAATTGTTGAGGTTAGGGCTCTTTACTACTTTAGAACTTGGAACAGAACATGGGAAGTCAGGTTACCAAGTAGAATGGTTGAGGTGATGCAAAAGGGGCCTGAAGGGATTGTAGGTAGAGCCTTCCTAGTGAAATCCCAGAACTTGTCTAATACAGAGTTGGTTTTAGTCAGACTAGGCCAATGCAAAGGATGTGGGTCCCTGGGGAGAGTCTAAATGTTGGCTACTGCTAGTTGGCTAGACTAGACTGGGGCATTTGTTGTGGGACTTAGGATAAACTTGGCAGGATGCAGAAAAGCTTGAATGGGGTAACTCAAAGGAACTAACGAGACCTGACCACTGAGGAGAACTTAAGATATTCTGCAAACCTGATGGGAGGTTGATGGAGTTCACTGAAGGGAACTGTGGATGGTTCCAGTAAGGGCTGGTTTTGGTGGAAACCTGGAACTTGGCCTCATCACAGGTAAGGGAGGTGAGACTCAGGTATGGAGTCCAGGCTGGACCCTGGAGGAGGTTTGGAGAATTTGAATATATAGACGAGTGGTAAAGACAGCACAAACAGCCTGTGAGTGGTAGCAGTTATTGGGGTCCAGGCAGAAACCTAGAGTTTGGCTGTAACACAAGCAGTGTTCAGACAAGGTTGTTATAGGAGCTGTGATCCTAGGCTAGTCCCATGAGGAGATCTTGGGATCTAGGTACTAAGTGTGTTAATGAAAGTTACACAGAAAGGGTCTGGCTAGACAATGAAGGAAAAAGTGGCATTAGGGAGTCAGGGCAGTATAGCAATAAATTTTTTGCAACTTACTTTTAATAAGGGTTCAACCTCTCCTCTAATCCACCACCCAGCAGAGGTAGTGGAAGAGAAAAGTTATTAGTATGGGGGAGAGGAGTGGACCTGATCAACAAATAGTTCTTTGGGGACACGCTTGATCTCTTTGGGCATCAGTTCAGTCCCCTAGCAACCACCAAATATGATTCAGCAGCTGCAGACCAGTCCTCTAGGCAGGAAGATAATGGGCAGCTGCAATTCAATCCTGAAGAAACTGCCAGGCTTGCCAACTGGCCTGAGGTAAGACCACAGAAGCTGCAAGCTGCCACATGAACCTCACGAGCAGTTCAGTTTCTCTCAGTGGCAGCATTATCACAAGTTGAGCTCAACACTATGTAAGGTGAACCAATACATGTGTGTAGTTAGTGAAGAATAATGAGGCAGAACAAACAAAACCAAAACTCAGCGATACTACACCTCTATCTTGGGCTCATATTTATAATCCTTCATCAATTGTCCTTTCACATGTCCGATAATAGCCAAACATCCTTTCACATGTGTCTGCTTCTGGAAAAGAGTCTTTCATGTGTTTGCTTTAGCAAAACATCCTTTCACCTATGTGTCCCAGCTAAACATCATTTGGCATAACTAACTTTCTAAAAGAACTAGAAGTTTCCACTTCAGGGCAGAAAGTGTCTGTGTGTAATGGCAGGTAGGGAAGGTTTGAATAAAGGCTGGAGTTTGGCCATTGCATAGTCTGGGAGTGGTCAGACTAGGCTATGACAATGGATGTGTAACAGTGGCTAGATCTAATTGTGTTCAGAATAGTGTGGATACTGAAGTCAAGGGAACTTGGGAAGTTTGAGTAACTACTGGTGTGGTGGATCCTCCTCCAAAGGGTCCTGTGGATGATTGCAGGTAGAGCAGTTCATGGTAGAGGCCTAGAGCTTGGCTGTATGGCAATCTTGTGTGGGCAGGGTGTGATGGGACTGGGGATGTGGGACCCATAATAGAACATGGAAATTAGCATGGTAAGTCTGTATACATAGTAGGGTAATGGAGACAGTGTACAAGGGGTTTGTGGGTGGATGCAGGTAGGATAAGTCCTGGTAGAATACTAGAGATGGGCTGCATCATGGGCAGTGTTGATCAGAGTACTAAGGGGTAAATTATAGGGACACTGCTGAAGCCTAGAGGTCAGCTGTTCCCCAGACTTGGAGGGCCAGATTTGTTCATGGTCCTAGTTATGAGATCAAGGCTAGATCTGGTGGTGGAAAAAAGGCTTGGGTGTTGAAATTAGGGCTACTTGCCACATTAGAACATGGAAGAAGACATGGGAAGTTGGGGTAACTACTGGGGTGGTGGAGGACCTGAAGGATATTGCAGGAAGTGCCACCCTGGCTGAAGCCCAGAGATTGTCTGAGGCATAGGCCATGATGGACTAGGCCAGCACAAAGTATGAGGGAACGTCTTGAATCAGGAAGTCAATGAAACTAACAAGGCTTCACAAGGAGGAGAACTTGAGAGTTCTGAATACCCAGTGGTGTAGTTGAAGCAGAACAAAAGGATGGTTGCAGTAAGAGATGGTTCTGGTGGAGATCTAGAACTTGGCTTAAACACTGGCAAGGGTGATTAGACAAGACTGTGGCAGGTTTTGTGGGACCCAGGCTAGATGTTGGAGGAGATCTTTGGGAGACTAAATACATAGGAGGGTAGTAGAAGCATCACAAGTCACCTGTGAGTGGTTGCAGTTAGTGGGTCCAGGAAGAAGTCTGGGGCTTGGATGAAACACAGGATTTGCTTAGACTAGGGTGTGGCAGGATTTGTGCTGCCCAGGCTAGTCCCAGGAAGCAGATTTGGGGAGTTTTGGTATTAAGTGTGTTAAAGTGGACCACACAGAAAGCTATATCTGGTGCTTTTCAGAATGATATGGAAGAGGAAGTCAAGAGAACTCATCAGGTTTGACTCTGGAGGAGGATTTGGAAATTTTGGGTATTATTGGTGTGGTGGAGCTTGCTAAAGAGAGACCTGTGGATAGTTGCATGTCGGGCAGTTCTTCTGGCTATGGCCTAGAGCTTGGCCATGTGGCAGTTGGGTCTGGGCAGACTAGGCTGAGGCATGGGATGTGGAACCCATGATAGACCATAGAGAATGACATGGGGAGTCTCTGTACCTAGCTAGTAGGGTGATGGGAGGCAGTGAAGAAGGAACATGTGGTAGTTTAGTAAGTAGAGTGTTAAAGCCTAGAGTTTAACTGAAGCAGAGTGATGGTGCCCAGCCTAGGGCACATCACAGGAATAGGACCCAGGCTAGACTCTGGAGTTTGGTCACTGGTTTGATGGGGTAGGGCATATAGAAGGGATAAGGCTAGACCCAACAGGAAGATGTGGGATATCCTTGTACAGAGTGATCTGTTGGAGGTGCCACAGAAGGAGCCTGTGGATGGTTACTGGTTGGATATCCAAACAGAAACCTAGAGCTTGACTGTAAGGCAGGTGGTGGTGGTTAACCTAGGCTGTGGCATAGGATGTGTCATCCAGGTTAGACTTCGGAGCAGTAATTAACTTAGTTATTGCACAGGTTGGTGGATCTACATAGATAGGTTAAGACTAGTCCCTGTAGGATGGTGTGGGAATTCTGAGTACTGGGTGGCATGTTGGAGGTCATGAAAACATAGATTGTGGGTAGTTGCATGTGTAACAAGTCCTGGTGGAAGCATGGAGTTCAGTTATAGCTCAGGGGCATCAGGGCACATTAGATCTGGGAAAATACTGTAGAGCTCATGCTAGACCCTGGAAGAAGAAGTGGGAAGTCTGGGCAATGAGTGGCACATTGAGGGCAGGATAGAAGGTGGTTGTCTGTAGGGTAGCTCCTGGCAGAAGCCTAAAGCTTGGCAGTGTTGGTCAAAATACTCAGGGAAAATTATGTGTATTCTGCCAAAACATAAAGGTTAGCTGCTGTGCAATGAAGCTTTGGCAGGATAGTCCATGTCCCTAGTTGTAGGATCAAGGCTAGATCTGGTAGTAGGGAAAAGGCTTGGATGTTGAGGATAGGGCTACTGACTATATTAGAACCTGGAAGAGGACATAGAAAGTTGGAGTACCAACTGGAGTGGTGAAGGCAAATACAAATCAGATCTGAAGGAGGGTTGAAGGTAGGCTCATCTTTGCTGAAACCTAAAGTTTATCTGAGTCACAGGTGGTTGTGGTCAGACTAGGACATGCAAAGAATGTGAGTGCCTATGTGTAATGGCTCTTCCTGGTTGTCAACTTGACTATATCTAGAATGAACTACAATCCAGAATTGGAGGGCTGACCTATGATCCAGATCTTGAGGCTGGAAGTTACAAGTTTCTGACCTGGATCTTGGCATTGAGATCTTGAGGCATAGTGGCCATGAAAACCTTAGGCTCAGGCAAGGTAGTACACACATGCCTTTAATCCCAGGAGGCAAGGAGCTCTCTGAGTTCCAGGTCAGCCTGGGACAAAGCAAGTCCCAGATCCAGGTATGGTGGTACACACCTTTAATCTGGGCCACACCTTCTGCTGGAAGCCTACATAAGAACATTGGAAGAAGGAAGATTCACTCTTCTTTAACTGCTTGCACTTACTTGCCAGCACGTCTGTTGGAACCTATTTCTACAGAAGACCAGCTGAAATAACTAGCCTCATAGGACTGAGCAACTACTAGATTCTTGGACTTCCCATTCACAGCTGACTATTATTGTGTTAGTTGGTCTACAGATTGTAAGTCATCACAATAAATTCTCTCAATAGAGAGAGACATTCCATAAGTTCTTGACTATAGAGAACCCTGACTAATACACTGTGGAAGCCTAGATGTTAGCTACTGCACAGTCTAGGTGACCAGGATAGACCAGGAAACTGGTTGTGAAACCAGGGCTAGACTTAGCAAGTTAAAGGAAGGCTCAGTGCAGAAGTCAAGGGAACCAACAAGGCTTGACTACAGAAGAGGACTTGGGAAGTCTGCCTAACAAGCCAGTTGGCTACAGCCATACAGAACAGATCAGGGCAACCCTTTTGAGGAAGATGTAGGATGAATGGTATATTAATCAAGGTTTTCTAGAGAACAGAACTGATAGAATGAATATGTATGGGATTTATTAGAGTGGCTTGTAGGCTATGGTCCAGCTAATCCAACAAATGCTGTCTACAACAGAAGGTCCAAGAAACCAATAGTTGTTCCTTCTGTAGGGCTGGATGTCTCAACTAGTCTTCAGTGTACATCTGAATCTCAAAGAAGTAGGCTCTAATGCCAATGTATCAAGAGCAGGGCAGGCAAGCAAAGAGCAAAAGTTTCTTTTTTCTGTTGTAGAAATTTTTAATCCCAAGCCAGAGGTTCTAACCCACCTTTGACCATTTAGTTTCTGAATAACACACACACACACACACACACACACACACACACACACATGCACACAACTCTTATATTTATAATAAGCCTTCATCAACACAAGATCTTGGCAGATATATATCCTCTATGCTATTATGTCTGTTTTTCAACCAATAATACCATCATATGATTTGCCATGTTTCATCTGGGCTGCTCTTAACTCCAGTTAGCCAACTCACATGGCTACCAACCCACATGGCCATTATTTTAAGATTCTTACCCCATGGTGGTTTCTTCCTTTATTCATCTTGTTATCCCTGTTGTGGTTCTCTGACCTCCAGCCCAGGAATCATAAACCCTGCCTATGTCTCTTCTGCCCAGCTATATTGGCTGTCAGTATCTTTATATACCAATCAGTAGTAACATGGGGGCAAGGTCACATAGTGTCATTAGGGAATATGTGCCATTTGGGTCTATGTATGAGCTCTCTGGGGCAACCAAGTCTTGAGGAACCAGTATTAGCATTAGAATATAAGCAGCAGCAGGCCAACCCACTACATTTCCCCCTTTTTGTCCAGTTTAAAAGGCTCTTTCTCTTATAGTAACAAACAATACACAGTACAAACTATTTTGAAATAGTTATAAAAATTATTAAATATGAATTACATTTAAAAGTCCACTCTGTATTTTGTAACTTAGGTGAGGTACTTTACCGTGTATCCTATCTTAATGAGTTTACAATTCTGAACCTAAATCATCTTTTGTTTTAACTTGTATTACCATCCTAAAACCATCTTTTCAAATCAAGAATATCTTTATTGCTAAACAGCTTAAGTTTAGTTGTAAGAATATACCTAGTCTTCAACCCATCAGAGATCTGAGAAGGAACAAATATTTGAGTATGCAGGAAGCACAAGGATGCAGCTTCCAAAAATCATAGAAATGCTAGAGATAGCTTACCACCAGGACAGTCCCCAATATTCCTTATATTGTTGGACCATCTATCTTCAGCCTTTTAGCCAAGAACATCTGACCAGCTTTAAGTGAAGCAGGAATTATGAAGGACTAGCTTACGCTGTCTTGGCAGAGCTTAGCAGTTGCCTATCCTACATTTGTTTGTCCTTTTTGAACAGAATTTTGTTTGCAGATAAAGTTAGGGCATTTCTTGCCAAGTTGCTAGCTTGCCACAATTAAACTAACTCCCAATGGAGATACTGATGCTCATTATCTTTTTTGAAGTAGAATGGGGGTACTGTCAGAAGCAGACATGTCTCATAGTCAAAAGATCTTTTAATAATGAAATGATTTTAAATGTCATATTCTGTGGATCTCTGATGCTTTTGAAGCCCATCTATGCATATCTGAACAAGCAAACATTGCAGGTCTCCAGCTGCCTATTATCTTTCCAGCTACCTATATACAACCCAGGATGTATATTTCTGTGATAATCCAAACTAGTATCTAATATGACTATGAGTTTGATTGACTATCAACTTGCATTACTTAATTATTCTAAACAGCAACTATAAATAAAACTATAAATAGTTTATAATAGCAACTATTAAAAGGACTGGGATTAAACCTTGTATTTTAAGTGAGTTTCCAACCCACCACACTTTTTGTCCTTTATCTAGGTAGTCACAGCAAGCTATGGTCCTGATTAATAGTGTGTCTTCCCACCTCAAGTAATCTGGATTTAAGATGGAACTTCCTACCTGAAATGATCCAATTAACTAAAAATCTCAAAACCTGTGTCCAGTGAATTGGCTTTTTATTTAATTTCAGATGTAGTAAGTTGACAACCAAGAGTAGTCATCACAAATAGATAACAAGTGCCATGATTAAGGGGAATATAACATACCAGTAGGGCACTTGCAATGGGCTTAGTGGAACTCAGAGCTTGGCTACTTTGAAGTTGGGGGTGATTGTTGTAATAATTATTTTAAAAGACCTCTGGCTCAGGCCAACTATCTATGCTACAGCTGCTCTGCCTAGCCCAGCCACCATGTTTGTCGGCCTGAGGCCACGTGCCCACTGCAGTTAGAACTAGCTGCCAGAAACACCAACCCTGCCACCCACTAGATGCCAGCATGAGAGATGGCTCTGTCAATCTTCCATGCTGTCTCCGCAAGGCAGGGCATTGCCCAGACCATTCTGCCATCCATGCAGGCCCAGTAAGAGAATGAGACTCTAATTCTTATAGATTAATCAAAGCTTATATATTAGGCAATGATCAGTAACAAGATACCCATACAATCAGAAGTATAATCCAGTACCCAACCTAGGTATACCAACTACCTTTGACTGCTACATATACGTGAACATCTGTCTCTATTGCTCCTACATCTCTGCCTCTCTCACTCCTCCTCTTCCTTTTATCTCTTCCTCTCCTAACTCCTCCCACCTTAGCTCCTCCTACAGGTGATCATAATGAGACTAGGAAAAAGAAGTGGGACAAAAGTTGCAGAAAAGTTTAAATGGGAATGTCAAGGGAATTCATTACCTTTGCCCTTGAAGGAGGACATGGGAAGTCTTGGTACCTACTGGGGTAAGTGAGGAAGGGAACCTATGGATTGTTGCAGTAAGGCAGGTCCTGGTGAAAGCTTAGATATGATGCAATCAGAGTTGAGACATGAAATATGGGACCCATACTAGAACCTAGATGATTACGTGTGGAATGTGTGTTCCTAGTCAGGTGGTAGATGCAGAACAGAAGAGGCCTGTGGGTGATTGCTGGAAGGGTGTCCAGGAGGTAGCCTAGAACTTTGCTACAACATAGACATATTATATTTAATAACAGAGTATTTAAACTAGTCCTGGGCATGGGATTCCAACCTGGACTAGACTCTTAATGAGGTTCTATGTAGTCTGAGCCACACAGAAGGGATCAAAGTACACCCATTAGAGAGTGTGATAAGTCTAGGTGCTGAGGAATATGGTAGAGGAAACACAGAATGGGGCTGTGGGTGCATTCTACTTGAAGTCTAGAGCTTTGTTACAACACAAATGGAGTAAATCAGACTAGGTTGGGACACAGGCTGTTGGGTACAGGCTAGACAATGAAAGAAGATTCGGGGAGTCCATGTAACAAGTCAGTTGATCCCACATAATAGGGATCCATTGATGGAAGTCACACAATCTGGATCAGGCTAGACCCTACAGGAGGAGGTGGGAAATCTGGTTACCCAGTGGCATGGGGGAAGCAGCACAGACAGGTGGGTTATTTCATGTAGGGTAAGTCCTGGTTAAAGACTAGAGCTTGGCTATAGTGAAGGCTGAATTAGTCAGAGCAGCAGATGTGGAACCCTTAGGAAGTGTCAGGGTCCAGCCTGGACACTGGATTAGAGTTCTCAACTGGAAGCAGGTATCTGGAAGGCTCATAATAAACACACACACACACACACACACACACACACACACACACACACAGACAACTTTTTCGGGTACAAGCTGACAGGCAAATTTCAAGGCTTGAGGTTGTGCTTTCTCTGTCTCTTCTCTCTCTGTCTCCCTCTGTCTCTCTGTCTCTCTCTCTCTCTGCTCAGTCGATCGCATCTTGAGGCAGCACGCACTCTGCACTCTCCTGTGCACTCTCCTTTTCTACTGTGAGCTTTTCTTTTCTAAAACTCCCATACTCCTACACACCTATGTGCTTTCTCCTTTCAATCACACACTACACACACACACACACACACACACACACACACACACCCCATGTGCTCTCCTTTCACTCACACGCATTCTCCATGCACTCTTTCCTCACAGTCTCTCTCACTCTCCCCTTATGCTCTCTCTCTCTTGCCCTTAACTTACCACAGTCTTTTATTGTTACTCCAAAAGCAGGTAGAAAAAAAGACATTGTATAATCATTGACAAATCAAATTCAAAAGAATAACCACATCCCACAAAGAATCAAGAATTACAATTGTTCCCCAAAGTTTCAAGCTTCCCCTATTCCCAGGCCTGTAGCCAAAATAATAATAATTATAAACTTATTATTTAAACTTTAACTTTTGCCTTATTATACTTCAGAGCTTAGAGCTCCCAGTTCAGCTACATGCATTTTCCTGTGAAGCTCTAATGATAAATGACATGGGCAAAGCTGCCAGAAAGAATCACATTAACCCTTAACTCAGTAGTTCCACTAGCTTTCTGCTTCTGTATATTGCATACAATGACTCTCCTAAGAGTGCCAATGTTTTGGCTTAGTTTTACTAATACATAATTCTATACTTTCTTATTCATACATATCCAGAGGAGACCAGGAACCACTCTCAAATGTTGTACAAAACTCATTTCATAACTTCAATAGCTTTTTCCTTTCTCGGGGTCCCAACATTGGCTCTGTTTCATTTTCTTATAATTTCTTCAAACTTTCTTTGCAAGTCAAACATTAATCCAAAACTACTATTGTGCAGTTATTACATTGTATCCAAGATGAGAGCATACAGAATGCACCTGTACCATTAGGACTGTGCTGTGCTGTGCCCTTATGCCTCAATTTTTGATTGTTTAAGAATCATTATATCAAGGAACATCTAGTTTCACAGAATTCACCAGAGCAGGAGAAAGAAATAGGAACGTTAGATATAATAGAATAATTATGTGCACCAAGGCCAACTGAAAAGCAGTCACACACAAATGAAATCTGTATAGCGTTGTCCAGGGCTAAGATTAAGAGAAATGGGAAATACTTTTTTTTTTTTTTTTTACAAAGAGCTGCTGAGATGTCTCCATCTTGGCCTACTGCAGGCAGTTCCTTATTTCTGATGGCAGGTCCCCTGGAGGAATGTGTTTCCTGCTTCTCAGGGTCCCAGATGCCATCTTTTTTTACAAAGAGGGCTTCTGAGATGTCGCCATCTAGGCCTGCTATGGGCAGTCCCCTAGTATGCTGTCCCCAGCAAGGAAACCTAGAGATCAGTTGCTGTGCAGGAAGGGCTGGCCAGACTATATATGATGACATTGATTGTGCCACTGGCCCATGCTAAATATGGTGGGTCTTGAAAAGACTATGACAAGGATACCAGGGTACTTACCAGACTAGACCCTGGAAGAGGACATGGGAAGTCTAGGTACCTAAAGGGATGGTGAGGGCTGGAAAGAAGGAACCTGTGAGTAGTTGCAATTAGGGATGGTTCTTCTTCAAGCACAGAGCTTATTTGCAAGAGCAGGTGTGAGTAGACACAAGGCCAGGCATGGGATTATGGGTCCTTTGATAGGCCTTGGAGGAGAATGTGGGGAGTCTGTGTTCTAAGTAGGTTGATGGTCACACAGAAGGGATTATGCTAGATCCTTGAAGATGATGTGGGAAGTCTGGGTGTAGCCACCTGCGGCCACGAGTCAACTGGATTCACCTGAAAAGGGGGCTGGGAAAAAAGGGGGACGGAGGGTGAGAAGAGATGAAGCCAAGACAAAGTTCTCTGATCAAGGCTCAATGCTTTAATGTTCATCTTTCAATTTAAAAGGGAAGCCCCACCTCCACCACCGACCCCCTTCTTGCTTCAGCCCAGCAAGGATGAGGGGAATCCATCCTTAAGCGCTGACCAGAGGTGTCTCAAGGCAAGCTCAGCAGGCGCTCTATTCATCTCAGCTCCAGTAGCAGGTCCTGTGTCAGCCAAGGTGGTTAACACCTGAGTCCTATTGTTTTGGTCTGCTGTGGTAAACAAGGTCTCTCAGGCATGCTCAAGGCTGGGGGAAGGGCACATCTGGGTACTAAATAGCATGACAGAGGTAGCCTAGAAGGTGCCTGTGGGTGGAGGCAGATAGAGTGGATCCTGGCCACAGCCTAGAACTAGGCAGAAGTGCAGTCTTGGATATTCATATTAGGCTAATGCAGAGGATTTGCTACCCTGCTAATGCCTAGTGGCAACTGTTGTTCAGGCAAGGTGTGAGGGCCAAACCAGGCCAGGGAACTAGTTTGAAGAGCCCTCCAGGTTGAAGAAAAATTATGAATGGGGAAGTCAAGAGAACTCCTGGGCTTAACCATGTGAAGGGACTCTGGCCAGTTTGATCATGGCCAGCACGGCTCTGGCAGTCCTTACCCTACTCCCCCACTCCCTCTGCCTTCCTAAAAACTTAGATTACGTTTCTAAAGCTAGTTACCAATATCTATTCCCTTATTTATCCACTTCATCCTCCTGAGGCTAACTACCAAGTTCCAGCTGTAAAAGTATTGAAGTCCAACAATCAAAGGCCCTGCTTTGGCTCACCTAATTAACTGCCCAATTAAAACTAAACATCTCATCCAAACATGAGGTTTCCCATTTTACCTTTATAAACTGCCATTTCTGTCGCCTCTCTACACAGGGTCAGTTGCTCCCCAACACCTGGGGACAAATACCTCTCCTCCCTCTCCCTTTTTCTCTTCCTCTTCTCCTTCATCTTTATCTCCTGTCTTTGTCTCTCATTCCTGTCTTTTATCCCTTTGGGGCAAATAAATCTCCTCTTTGTTGAACTTGCTCTTGGGTCCTGAGTGGATATTTTTCCTTTCATCATGGAAGGCATGGATACCTGCTGGGATGAAGGCAACACAGAAGGTATCTGTAGTTGGTTGCAAGAAAAAGTTTCTGAAAAACTGGTGCCATGGGTAGTCTAGTAGTTGCTTGTAGTCCTACAAAGCAAGCAGAAGAAGAGCGAATCTTCCTTCTTCCAATGTCCTTATGTAGGTCTCCAGCAGAAGGTGTGGGCCAGATTAAAGGTGTGTACCACCATGCCTAGATCTGGGACTTGCTTTGTCCCAGGTGACCTTGAACTCAGAGATCTCCTTACCTTAGTCTCCTGGGATTCATAACCACTATGCCTCAAGATCTCCGTGCCAAGATCCAGGTCAGAAACTTTTATCTCCCAGCCTCAAGATCTGGATCACAGGTAAGCCTTCCAATTCTGGATTGTAGTTCATTCTAGATATAGTCAAGTTGACAACCAGGAATAGCCATTATACCTGCCAAGAACATAGCTGTCGGGAAGGCCAGACTTGGCCATGGCACCAGTTTTTCAGATCTATACTACAGCTGGTTGGTTGTGAAAAAGGCTTGGATGGAGAGGTCAGGGGTACTTACGAGGCTAGACAGTAGAGGACAACATGGAGAGTCTGGGTAACAAGTGGTGGTGTGGAGGCTGCCTAGAAGGAACTTATGTGTAGTTGCAAGTAAGGCAAGTCCTGGGTAAAGCATAGAGTTTATCTGCAACAAAGCCATGGTGGTCAAAGTCAGCTCATAGGATATGAGACCCTAAAGAAGTATACATGTTAACTGCTGTCCCGGTGATCCTAGCCAGATTAGGCTGCAAGATTTAGGTTGTGAGACCTAGGCCAGATCTGACTGGTTGTAAAGATCTGGATGTGAAGTCAGGAGTACTCACAAGGTCCCCTGATGAACCCTGGAAAACATGAGGACTCTGTGTACTTAGTAGGTTGTTAAAGCAGGGTGTCACATAGAAGGGATCAGGCTAGACCTTTAAAGGAGGGTATAGGACATTTGAGTACTGAGTGCTAATGCAGAGATTGCCCAGAAACTGCCTGTGTATGGTTACAGCTAGGGTATGTGTTAATCAAAGCCTAGAGCTTGACTGCAGAACAATCTGGGATGATCATACTGGGCAGGGCAAAAAATGTGAGGTAGGGGTTTAATATGGTGTGTTGCACAAAAGGGTGGATATAGAAGTCAAGATATCATCACGCTTTACCCTAGAGGATTACATATGAAGTTTGGATGCCTATGTGGTGTCTGAGGCTTCACAGAGGAACCTGTATATGACTCCTGGTAGTGCAGGTTCTGACTAAAACCTAGAGCTTGTCTCTGGCCCAGGCTGGGGTGCTTAGACTAGGCTAGTGCAAAGGATGTAGGAGCCTGGGGAATCATGGAAATTGTCTGCTATATAGGCATGGTTGGCCAGATTAGGCCATAGCACTGGTTGTGGGACCCAGGCTAGATCTAACTTGTGGGTTTTAGAAAAGACATGATGGTAAGGTCAAAGGGTACTGACCAGGCTAGACCCTGGAGGATGACATGGGAAGATGGTACAAAGTGGATGATAGAAGCTGCTCAGAAGGGCCCTATAGGAATTGCAGGTAGGCTTGTCCTGGCTGAAGCTTAGAGCTTATTTGAAGAACAGGTCTTGATGTTCAGACTAGGCCAGTGAAAAGGATACGACACCTTGCAGAAGCTTAGATATTGGCTGCTGTGCAGGCTACGGTAGCCAAACTAGGCCAGGGCACTGCTTGTGAAATCTGCGTTAGATCTGGGGGCGTGAAAAAAACAATAGATTGGTATGTTGATGGAATTCAGTTGGCTGGAGCTTAGAGGAGGACATAAATCTGGGTACTTACTGCAGTGATAGTGGTAGCACAGAAAGGTCCTGTAGATGGTTTCCAGTAGGGGAGGACCTGTCAGAAGCCTAAAATTTAGTTGTGAAGCACTAAGGGTTGGTCAGACTATATAGGAGCAGGTGATGTGGGACCTGTTCTAGGCACTGGATTACATGGAAAGTCTGGGGACAAAGTGGTAACAGATCCAGAAGTGACCTATGGATGGTTACATGTAGGGACAGTCCTGGCTGATGTCTAGAGCTTGTCTATGGCCCAGGCTGAGGTGGTCAGACTAGGCAGGTAAAAAGGACATGGGACCCTGCAGAAGCCTTGATGTTGGCTTCTGGGATGTACTGTTTTTGGGATCTGGGCTAGATTTGGGGCTGGGGTGCAGAAATGAAGTAGATGGAGAGGTCAAGGGAATATACCAGGCTAGACCTTTAAGGGGGATATGGTGAATCTGGGTTCTTGTAGATTGGTGGGGACCACACGAAATACATCAGGTTAGACCATGGAAGAGAATGTGGCTATTCTGATTTTCCAGTAACATGAATACCTAGAGTGTGCCTGTGGATGGTTGCAGGTTAGAATGAGTTCCAGTGGAAGTCTAAAGCTTTGCTGGAGCACACCTGATGTTGGTCAAATAAGCAGAGACAAAGAAGTGGAACCCTAGGGAAGCCTAGAGGTTGGCTACTGTGCGGGAAGAGCTGGTAACAGCGGGCCATGGCAATGGATTTAAGAACTGGTCTAGATCTACTAGGTTTGGAGAAAGGCTGAAATAGGTAGGAGAGGAGTACTGACAAGGGTGTGGGAAGTCTGGGTAGCAAGTGCAGTGGCAGAGGCTATGCAGAAGGAACCTATGGGTGCATGGAGGTAGGGCAGTCTTAGCTAAAGCCCAACGTTTTTCTGTAGCACAGGCCTTAGTAGACCCCCTAAGCCAATGCACACAGTATGGGACCCTGCAGAACTATAGATGCTGGCTTCTGTGCAGATAATACTGGCTAGACTAGGCTGAGGCACTGGGTATAAGACCCAGAGCTACATCTGGCTTGTTGCTGAAAATAGGCTTTGATTAGGAAGTCAGTGGTACTCACCAGGAAATATCCTGGATTAAGACTTGTAAAATATGGGTACATAATGGTTGGTGAAGGCTTTACTGAAGGTATCTGTTAGTGGTCGCAGTTAGGACTGGTCAGTCCTACCACAGAGTTCATTTGTAGCCTTGGCAAGGTTGGTCAGACTAAGCTAGGGCACAGGACATGGATCCCTTGCTGACCCTGGAGGAGAACATGAGGACTCTGGGTACTGATGACAAAGTGGTGGCAGCACACATGGAAGGTGCTTCTGTCTGGTTCCAGGTAAGGAGTGTCATACTAGACCAGGCAAAGGATGTGGGACAGGGCCTAGACCTGGCAGATTTCAGAAGAGTGGATGGGGAGGTCAAAGGAACTCACTAGACTTGGCCCTCCCTAGAGGATGCCAGTAGACGTCTTGTTTACCTGGTGTGGTAGATGGAGGCTACTCAGAAGGGACCTATAGGTGCTTCCAGGTAGGGTGGCTCCTGGCTGAAACCTAGAGCTTGCCTGCAGCACAGGCTTTGGCTCTTTAGAATAGGCTGCTAAAAAGATGTGGTACCCTGTAAAGCTAGATGTTGGCTGCTGTGCAGACTGGGATGACCAAACTAGGCCAGGGCACTGCTTGTCGGACCCAGGTTAGACCTGGGGGTGGGGGCTGAAGAAAACGAATGAATGGGTTGGTCGAGGGAACTCACTGGACTCGACCCTAAAGAGAATATGGAAAGTCTGGGTAGCTACTGAGGTTAGCTTCTGAGGGATGATTCCTTAGGAGAATCCAGGGAGCAGCAGGGACCTTTGGATGGTTGCAGTGGGTCAGTTCTTGGTGGAAGCCTGGAGTCTGGCTGTGATGCATTCATGGGTGTCAGACTATGCATGAGCATGTGATGTGGAACCCATGCTAGAACCTGGTGCATTACGTGAAGGTTTTGGTACCCAGTGGGGTGGGGTTGAGGGTGTAAAAGGGTTCTGTGTGTCGTTGCAGGCAGGACAGGACCTAGATGAGACCTAGAACATATCTCTGTCCCTAGCATGGTGTGATTATTAATAGGCAGGTGCAAAGGAAGTGGCAGAAACCTTCATGTTGGTTGCTAGGCAAGTGCAAGTCTCCAGACTAGGCCATTGTACTGGTTGTGGGAGTTGGGCTGGATCTGGAGGATTACAGAAAAGGGATTGGTGGGCAGTTCATAGGAACTCATCCTGCTTGACTCTGGAAGAGGAAGTGGGATGTCTGGGAGCCTAATGAGGTGGTAGAGGCAATGCAGAAAGGACCTTTGGTTGGTTGTAGGGAGGGAGGGTCCTCAGGTAAACGTAGACATTTTCTTCTGTACAAGATGAGTGTTCAAACTAGGTTGAGGCATAGAATACAAGACCCATGCAACATCTTTACAGATGATACAGGAAGTTTGGGTACCAAGTAGCATAGCAAAGACTATGACAAACAGATTAGATTATAAACCTGAAGGAGGCTTCATGAAGTATATATAGCAAATGGGCTTGTAGAGGTAACACAGAAAGAACTTATTGGTGGTTGCAGGTAGGGCATGTTCTATTGCAGCCCAAAGCTGTCTGGCAGGCAGGCAAGATTGGTCATATCGGGCCAAGGTAAAGGATGTGGAACCTTCCTTAGCTATAGTTAGGAAGGGTCCTGCTTAAAGCATAGAACATTTGCAACATAAGCATGGTTGGTCAGGCTAGGCTGGGGCAAAGCATATGAGTCCCCTGCTGGCCTTGAAGGAGAACATGAGGAGTCTGTGTACTGAGTGGGTTGATGGGAGCCACGCAGAAGGCACCAGGCTAGACATTGGAGGGGGCTATAGGAAGTCTGGGCACCAAGTTTTGCAGTAGAGGCAGTGCAGGAGGTAGTTGTAGGTGGTTGCAGGTAGAATAAGTCCTGGTAAAAGCCTAGAGGTTTGCCTTTGGTGTAAGTGGTTTTGGGAAGAATAGGTAAAAGCAATGGTTGAGGGGATACTAGAGTAAACCTAGACATTGTCTGCTATACATTGAGGCTGTCCAGAATAGACCAAGGAACTTGTTGTAAGGCCTGGGCTAGATTTAGAGGTTTTCCAAAAAGGCTTGGCTTGGGAGCTGAAGGGTACTCACCTAACTGGACCCTAGAAGATGACATGGGGAATGTGTAAATGGTATGGAAGTATATGGATGTGTATATGGTGTATATGGATGCTTGGCAGAAGGGACCAGTGGCTAGTTGCAGGTGGCATGGAAATGATCAGACTAGACTGGAGCACAAGACGTCAGAATCAGACTAGATTCTGACGGAGGATGTGGGATTGTGGGCACTGAGTGGCATGGTAGACAGGTCACAGAAAAGTCACAAGGGTGGTTGCAGGTAGAGAGGTTCCTTCCTATCTTATTTATTTGGATTCTCCTAAGGAATCATCCCTCAGAAGCATCAAAATACCCCAATGTATTATTTTGCATTATTTTCTTGCAGCCTTGAAAGTCTTCTTTCACTTCATTTTAAGATGCCAGAGGAGACTTGCTGAGGTTAAATTTGACTGATTACTCTTGAATTTCCTCTTTCTTATTTATATCTTACTCTTGGTTTGGAAAATTTTCTACAGTTATTTCTCTTGATGGCTGTGTAAACCTTTAACCCTTTCAAGTAGCTCTGATACATCAAGAACTCATTATTTTTTTCCCCACATTATCTGCAAAGTTCCCTTAATGTTTTATCGTTTCTATTCATTCTTTTCCCCCTATTAATTATGGATTTTCTTTTCTTTCATAATTTAATTTTATTTCTTGAAAATAGGTTCTACTCTCATATAATACATCTGGACCACAGCTTACCCTTTCGGCACTCCTCCCACTGCATCCTCACCTCTTCTCTTCCCCAGATCCATGTTCCCCTCCCCCTACTCCCCCCACTCCCATTTTCCTTCAGAAAGGAGCAAGCCGCTAATAGAAACCAACCAAACACAGCAAAATAAGATACAATAAAACAACGCAAAAGCTCTCATATCAAGGATGGACAAGGGAATCCAATCTAATAGGAGGAAGGGAGTCCCCAAAGCAGGCAAAAGTCAGAGACATGCCCACTGCCACTGTTAGGAGTCCCACAAAACCTCCAAACTAATAGCCATAACATATGTGCAGAGGACCTTGTGCAGACCCATTCAAGCCTTGTGCTTGCTGCTTCAGTTTGTGAACCTATATGAGCCGTTTGGTGGATTCAGTTGGCCATGTTCTCCTGGTATCCTCCATGTTCTCTGAATCCTACTGTCTTTCCTTTCCCTGTTCCACATAGTTACCCACAATCTGAGAGGAGGACCCATTGGAGACTTCCAATTAAGATTCTTCCTCTGCCTAATATCTATCTGTGGGTCTTTGTAGTCACTCCCATCTGGCTGCCAGAGAAAGCCTTTTTGGTAATAATTACATAATGCACTGATCTATAAAGTATAGCAGAATAGCTTTAAGAATCATTTACTTGGTTTGTGTTTGTTTGTTGTTTTGTCAGTCATGTTTGGTTCTATCCTAGGTCTCTGGGTTACCCATTCTCTAGTTCTTGACCGGTCATTTAGGCAGTGTCAGACATAGGCTACCTCTGGTGACAGGGCCTCAAGTCAAACCATTGTTTGGCCTCTCACACAAGTTCTGCCCCACCATTGCCCCAGCACATCTTTGGAGGCCAGACAGATTATAAGTCAAAGTTTTGTGCTGTGTTAGTGACTGATTTTTATCTTTTGGTTGCCTTGCAGAGTGCCTTCCCACACCAACAAGACTAGAATGTAGGATTGAAGGCTTCATGCAGGGACCAGCTAGACCTCTCTATACTCAATAAGCTGTGTGGATCTTGTTCTTTTTTTTGGAAATTTTTTATTGGAAATTTTTTTTACATTTCAGATGTTCTATCCTTACTCCATTTCCCCCCCTCCCTCCCAGGAACTCACTATCCCTTCCCCCCTCCTCCTGCCTCCACGTTGGTATACCCCCACCCACCCTCCCCCGTACCTCACCTCCCCACCCTCGAGTATCCCCCCCCCATGACGTCCAGCCTTCATGGGACCAAGGATCTCTTCTCCCACTTATATATAGCTCCCTTGCATATATAGCTGGAGCCATGGGTCCCTCCCTAAGCTCTCCCAGGCTGGTGGCTTAGACCCTGGGGGCTCTGGTTGGTTGGTATTGTTGCTTTCCTCATGGTGTCTCGAATCCTCTCAACTCCTTCAGCCTTCACTCTATCTTCTCCATTGGGAACCCCATGCTCAGTTTAATGGTTAGCTGTGAGCATCTGCCTCTGAGGATGTCAGACTCTTGCAGACCTGTCTCTCAGGAGACAGCTATATCAGGCTCCTGTCAGCATGTACATCCTGACATCCACATCAACCTCTACCTTTGGTGACTGTACATAGGATGGATATCCAGGTGGAATGGTCTGTAGACTGTCCCTCCTTCAGTTTCTGTCCTGCACTGTGTCTCCATATTTGCACCCTTGAGTATTTTGTTACTCCTTCTAAGAAGGACTGAAACCTCCCCTACTTGGTCATCATTCTTCATGAGCTTTATGTGGTCTGTGAGTTGAATCTTGGGTATTTCAGGCTTCTGGGCTAAAATCCAATAATCAGTGAGTGAATACCATGTATGTTCTTTTGTGATTGGGTTACTTCACTCAGGATGATATTTTCTAGTTCCATCCATTTATATAAGAATTTATCAAATTCATTGTTTTTAATAGCTGAGTAATTTTCCATTGTATAAATGTACCACATTTTTTGTATCCATTCCTCTGTTGAAGGGCATCTGGGGTTCTTTCCAGTTTTTGGCTATTATAAATAAAGCTGCTATGAACATAGTGGAGCATATGTCCTTGTTATGTGTTAGAGCATCTTCTGGATATATACCCAGGAGTGGTATAGCTGGGTCCTCAGGTAGTGATATGTCCAATTTTCTGAGGAACCGCCAGACTGTTTTCCATAGTGGTTGCACCATCTTGCAATCCCACCAACAATGGAGGAGTGTTCCTCTTTCTCCGCAGTGGATCTTGTTCTTGGCAACTGAGCCCTGATGTCAGTTTTCAGAGAGTGACTCTCTGTCCTAGCATGGGACCCTCCCCTCAGCCAAAACTTGACAAAATGCAATCCCCAAAGCCTTGTCAAAAACAAAAGATGGCCACTTCAGACTCTGTATCCTGCATTACTAGGGGTCCTCACTAGGGTCACTCTCATAGATTTCAGGAAGTTTCCACAGCACCAGGTTTCCACACATCCCAAAATATACTCCAAATTCCAGCTGTCTTTCCCTGCCCTCCATGCCCTCCTACACATACATGATCCTTCCCATGCCCAATCCACCTGCAAAATCTATTGTCTCCTCTTCCTAGGGAGATTCATACATTCCCCAGAATCCCTCCTCTTTACCTATCCTCTCTTCGTCTATGGGTTGAAGCTTGGTTATCATTTACTTAAGAACTATTATCCCTTCCTCTGGTCCCCTCCCCACCCCATCTTCCACCCAATTCCCTCCCTCATCCACTTCTGATGTCTATTTTACTTCCCCTTTCAAGAGAGATTCAAGCATCCTCCCTTGGACCTTCCTTTTTGTTTAGCTTCTTTGGGTCTGTGGATTGTTACATCATTATTCTGTACTTTATGGCTAATATCCACTTATAAGTGAGTACGTACCATGCATGTCTATCTCACTCAGGATAATATTCTCAAGTTCCATCCATTTGTCTGCAAAACTCATGATATCCTTGTTTTTCATAACCGAGTAGTATTCCACTACATACCACATTTTCTTTATCCATTCTTCAGTTGAGGGACATCTAGTTGTTTCTAGTTTCTGGCTATTATGAATAAGGCTGCTATGAATATAGTTGAGCAAGTGTCCTTGTGGTAAGGTGGAACATTTTTTTGGGTATATGCCTAGGAATATTATAGCAGGGTCTTGAGGTAGAGCTATTCCCCATTTTTTTTTTGAGAAATTGTTTGTTGTTTTGATTTCCAAATCCACATCCTCGCCAGTATGTGCTGTCACTTGAAATTTTGGATCAGAATGTGGGGAAGGGGAGAAAGGACTGAGAAAGAAAGCAGAAATCAGTGTGGGTGGGTGCATCTCTGGGACAAACCAGAGACCTGGGACAGGAGAGATTCCTGAAGTCTATGGGGGTAACTCTAGCTGAGACTCCTAGTAGTTGAGGATTTGAAACCTGAAGTGGCCACCTCCTATAGCCAGAGGGACTTCCAATGAAGGGAAGGGAATACCAACTCACCCACAAAACCTATAACCCCAAATTTGTCCTGCCTACAAGATGTGCAGGGATAAAGACAGAGCAGAGACTAAGGGAATGACTAAACAATGATTGACCCAATTTGAGACCTACCGCATGTGAGAGAGCCAACCTCTGACACTATTAATGATACTCTGCTATGCTTGCCGACAGGACCTAGCATAACTGTCTTCTGAGAGGCTTCATCCAGCACCTAATGGAAATAGATACAGAGACCCACAGCCAAATAATAGGAGTCTTATGGAAGAGTGGTGGGGGGAAGGATTGAGGGAGCTGGAGGGGTGAATGGCACCATAAAAAGACCTACAGAGTCAACTAACCTGGATCCATGGGAGCTCACAGAAACTGAACCACTCACCAAAGAGCATGCATGGGCTGGACTTAGGTCCCATACTGATACGTAGCAAATGTGCAGTTTTAGTCTTCATGCCGGTTCCCTAACAATTGGAGAAGGGGGTGTGTAATTTTAATTTTTTAAAATCCTATTTTAATTATGGTTCTTAAATGCTTCAACCTTCCTTGTAACCCACCACCTACCAGAGGTAGTGGAAAAGAAATGATAAGGGAGGGGGAAGTGGACCTGTTTAGAAAGGATCTTTGGAGCAACTCCAGACTGTGTTGTCTGGAAATCAGCAGTTCAGTTCACAGGTCAGCAAGCAACCGCAGCTCGATCCACTCACAAACACCTCACTGATACGCCAGCAGTCCAGTTCGGTAGAGTCTGGTTAGCACCAGTGGTGACACAACCTAGCAGAGACAGCCAGGCCCCAGTCTCAGCTCAAGTCAGCAGGAGGGAACACCAGGAACACCAGGAGCAGTTCTCAGCTGTGCCTCTCCCAGGGAAGCAAAGATCTTCACTGGAAGATGCAAGACCCACAAGCTCTGCATAGCTAGCTATACCAGCAAGCAAAGTTCTGTGTCAGTCATGCAGTGGAGTCCTGTTTATGCCCTCCAAACATCACATGTCCTCCACATGTCTTGCCTCAGCATGTGCATCCAATCAGCCTGAGTCCTCAGAAGCAGCAACAAACTGCAGTACACCACCAGAAGGTTTTTAGGTGCGTTTCTTTCTATGGAGTCCTGACAAATGCAGCTCAACTATGCAATGTAAGGTGGACAAATACATGCATGTCATTAGCAAAGAATCCTTCATCACGTGTCCTTTCATGTGCTTGCTTTAGCAGAACATCCTCTCTCCTGTGTCTGCTTCAGCGAAACATTCCTTCACAAGTCGGCCTTAGCCTTTCACACCTGTGTTCACTTTAACGAAAAGTTCCTTCATGTGTTTACCCCAGTAAAACATCATCCAACCGACTTTCTAAAGAACCCTTATGTTTCCACCTCAAACTGTCTCTGAATCCATTGCCTGTCTTTGAAAACTTTTCCCCTAGCTGGCCTGCCTCCTTGGCCCTCAGTGGAGAAGATATGCTTAATCCTACTGATTTGCTATGTGTATGGAATGGGAGGAGAGGTTTGTGAGAGTGGAGGTGGGAGGAGAGAAGGAAGGGGCTGTAATCAGGATGTAAAGTGAATAAATAAATAAAAATAAAGATTAAAAAGAGCTAATATCCATGCATAAATGAATATATACCATATTTGTCTTTTGGGTCTGGGGTTCTATCTCTAGGATTGATTTTTTTCTTCAAGTTCATACCATTTGCCTTCAAATTATATATGCCATTTTAGTAATACTGAATATATTCCATTGTGTAAATATACCATTATTTTTCTTAATATGCACATTTTTCAGCAGTTAGGAACTAGTTTGTCTCCATTCTGGCTATGTGAAAAAGTGTTACAACTCAGATTAACAAGTGTCCTGTGTACATGTGGATTCCTTTTGGTAGCTTGACGGGGAGATAGTTAAGGTCTTGGTAGATGTATTTTTTGCTAACATTTTTCAGAAAATGCCATATAGTGTTTCTCAATGTTGACTGTGCTATTTGAGCACTCCACTAGCAGTGGACGAGTTTTCCCTTGCTCACATCCTTTACCAGCATTAACTGTCACTTGTTTTTTCTTTATAGTCATTAGATGGGTGTAAGAAGAATTTCAGTCTTTTTGATTGTATTCTCTGATTTGCTAAAGATGTTTGAACTTCTTTAAGTTTTCTTAGGTGTTATGAGTCCTCTATTGAGAATTTATATTCTGATTTGTATGCCAGCCATTTTTAATTGAATATTTCGGGATTTTGATTTTAATTACTTAGCTTCTTAATTTGGTTTATGTTATATCAGATGTGAGGTTATAAAATTTTGCTATTCTATAGACTGCTGCTTTTACTTGACAGTGTACTTTGCCTTCAAAGCTTCTTCAGTTTCATGAGTCCCATTTGTTAATTGTTGGTCACAGTGCCTGAGTGTTTCTGTTTGGGAAGTTGTTTCCTGTACCAATGAGTCCAAGGGTATTTCCTACTTTCTAATTTATCAGGTTCAGTGCATCTTGTTTTATGTTGAGGTCTTTGATCTACTTGAACATGAGTTTTGTGCAGGGTGATAAGTTGGATATATTTGCATTATTCTACTTGCAGACATCCAGTTAGACCAGCATCATTTGTTGAAGATGCTTTCTTTTTTCCATTATATGGTTTTTGGCTTCTTTGTCAAAAATCAAGTGTCCATAGGTATGTGGATTTATATCTGGGTGTTTAATTCTATTCCACTGATCAACATGTATGTCTTATGGCAAAACCATGCAGAGTTTTATTGATATAACTTTGTAGTACAACTTGAAACCAGGCATGGTGATACCTCCAGCAGTTATTTTATTATTCAGTATTGTTTTAGCTATCCAGGGCATTTTGTTTTTTCCATAAGAAGTGACAACTGGCCTTTCAAGGTCTGTAAGGAACTGTGTTGAAATTTTGGTAGGGATTGTGTTGAATCTGTAGATTGCTTTTGATAGAGTGGCCATATTTACTATATTAATCATACTGCTCTATGGTCATGGGGAATCTTTCCATCTTCTGATATCTTCTCCAATATCTTGCCTCAAAGACTTGAAGTTTTATCAAGAAAGTCTTTCACTTGCTTGGTACTTCAAGGTATTTTATATTTTTTGAGGCTTTTGTGAAGGGTGTTGTTTCCCTAATTTCTTTCTCAGCCAGTTTGTCATTTGTGTAGTAGGATGGTGTGGTGGTTTGAATAGATATAGCCCCCATAGACTGTGTGCTTGGCTCTATTCTTTCTAATACCTTCTATAGGGTTGGATTTGTGAATACATTTTGATTTTGCCATGGTATATCTCGCTTTTTCCATCTATGGTGATTGAAAGTTTTGCTGGGTATTGTAGTCTGGGCTGGCATCTAATGTCGACCCAGGCCCTTCTGACTTTCTGAGTCTTTGTTGAGAAGTAAGGTGTGATTGCAATAGGTTTGTCTTTATATGTAACTTAGTCTTTTTTCCTTGCTGCTTTTAATATTTTTACTTGATTCTGTACATTTATTTTTTGATTATTATGTGGGAAAGGGACTTTCTTTTTTGGTCCAATCTATTTGTATGCATCTTGTACTTTGATAGGCATCTCCTTCTGGTTAGGAAAATTTTCTTCTATGATTTTATTGCATATATTTTCTGTGTCTTTGACCTGGGTTTCTTCTTTCTACATTCCTATTTTTCTTAGATTTTGTCTTTTCCTAGTATTCCACATTTCCTGAATGTTTTGTGACAAGGTGGTTTATTTAGACTTAAAGTTTTCTTTGACTGAGGTATCCTTTTTTTCTATCATATCTTCAACGTCTGAGATTCTCTCTTCCATCTCTTTTATTCTGTTGGTGAAACTTGACTCTGTAGTTCCTGTTCAAGTTCCTAAATTTTTCATTTCCAGAATTTTCTCTCTTGTGTTTTCTTTATTGATTCTGTTTCCATTTTCAGATCTGGAACAGTTTTATTCATTTCCTTTAACTGTTTGTATGTTTGTTTTTCCTTGGCTTTCCTTAAGGAATTTATTTATTTCTTCAAATTGTGTTTTCCTGGCTTTGAAGAATTCATTTGTTTCCTTGTAATGGCTATTCCTGGTTGTCAACTTGATTATATCTAGAATGAACTACAATCCAGAATTGGAGGGCTCACCTATGATCCAGATCTTGAGGCTGGAAGTTACAAGTTTCTGAACTGGATCTTGGCATTGAGATCTTGAGGCATAGTGGCCATGAAAACCTTAGGCTCAGGCAAGGTAATACACACATGCCTTTAATCCCAGGAGGCAAGGAGCTCTCTGAGTTCCAGGTCAGCCTGGGACAAAGCAAGTCCCAGATCCAGGTATGTGGTACACCCTTTAATCTGGGCCACACCTTCTGCTGGAGGCCTACATAAGAACATTGGAAGAAGGAAGATTCACTCTTCTTTAACTGCTTGCACTTACTTGCCAGCACGTCTGTTGGAACCTGTTTCTACAGAAGACCAGCTGAAATAACTAGCCTCATAGGACTGAGCAACTACTAGATTCTTGGACTTCCATTCACAGCTGACCATTTTTGGGTTAACTGTACTACAGACTATAAGTCATCAAAATAAATTGCCTCAATATAGAGAGCTCTGTGACTCTAGAGAAATATGACTAACACATTCCATGTTAAGGACCTCACTCATCTGTGTATAGCTGTTTTAATGTCTTTCTTTTGTGCTTCAACTATGTTGGAATATTCAGGGTCTGCCCGGTGAAGACATATTTTCCTGGCTATTATAGATTGTGTTCTTATATAGGTTGCATCTCAGCACCTGGGTTTTGGGTGATTTTAGGTCTACATGCTGATTTCTGGGTTTGTCTTTGTTGGGAGTGTGTTTTTTTTTCCCTTTATTTCTGTTTCCTTCTTGGATTTTCAGAGTATCTTAGATGTTTGTTGCCTGGTTTACTAGCCTTCTCAGCTGATGTATTCACCTGGAGTACTTGAAGATGGTAGGAACTGGGGGACGGGCAGGCCATCGGATTATCTGTGAGATCCACAGTCCATAGGAGGCATAGAGATGGGGGAGGAGGACTTCAGCTGGTGTTCTGTTGCAGGTTTAGGACCAACCGAGGATTGGATCTGAGGGAAGAAGGAGAGAGTGGAAAAGACCCGCATGTCTTTTGACTATGTACTTTCATACAACCTATTTTTGGGTACACTAATTCTTTTCTCCTGTGTAATTGTTTCTGTTATTGATATTTCCTATTACATTTTCAGTTTTGCTTCGTATGTTTTAAGTTCTAGGGTTACAATTTTTCATCATCATCATCATTATTGTTCTTTAATCTTTTTTTACAGTCCAGTCCTTATCCCCCACCTGGTCTGCCCTACAACAGTTCCTCATCCCATTCCTCCTCCCCTGTCTCCAAGACCCAACCCCCCAACCCTCCAGACCTCCACACTCCCTGGGGCCTCCAGTCTCTAAAGGTTAGGTGCTTCTTCTCTGACTGAAGCCAGATCAGGC
This sequence comes from Mastomys natalensis, assembly GCA_021653895.1. Lineage (NCBI taxonomy): Eukaryota > Metazoa > Chordata > Mammalia > Rodentia > Muridae > Mastomys > Mastomys natalensis. The sequence goes on from JAJTUV010002741.1 coordinate 210,503, forward strand.
AGTCCTCTGGTGTATATGTGTCAGGAACCTAGAACCAGCTTACTACTGTATGCTGCCTTGTTGGTGGCTCAGTGTCTAAGAAACCTCAGTTTATTGAGACTGCTGGTTTTCCTATGAGGTTGCTGTTCTCTTCAGATTCTTCCAGCCTTTCTCTAATTCAACCACAGAGGTCTCCAGCTTCTGTACATTTGTTGGGTGTTAAATATCTGCGTCTGTCTAGTCAGCTGCTTGTTGGGCCTCTCTGAGGACAACCATGCTAGTCTCCTGTCTGTAAGCACACCATAGCATCAGTAATAGGGTCAGGCCTTGGAGCCTCCCCCTAAGGTGAATCTCAATTTGGGCAGGTCACTGGACCTCCTTTCCCTCAGTCTCTTCTCCATTTTCCCCTGTAGTTCTTTTAGACAAGGACAATTCTGGGTCAGAGTTTTTGACTGTGGGATGGCAACCCCATCCCTCCACTTGATGCCCTGTCATTCTACTGGATGTGGATTCCCTCTCCCCACTGTTGGGCATTTCATCTAAGGTTCCTCCCTCTGAGTCCTGAAGAGTCTCTTACATCCCAGGTCTCTGGTGCATTCTAGAGGGGTCCTCTACCTCCTACCTCCCAAGGTTGCCTGCTTCCATTCTTTCTGCTGGCCCTCAGGGCTTCAGTCCTGTCCCTACCCCAATACCTAATCATGTTCCTTCTCTTCTTCCCTTCTCTGTCCCCTTTCCCATTCAGGTATCTCCCCCTACCCTGTGATTGCTTCTTCTCCTTCCCAAGTAGGATAGAGGCAACCTTACTTGGGCCATTCAGCTTGTTAACCTTCTTGAGTTCTATGGATCGTATCCTGGATATTCTGTAAATTTTTTGGGTAATATCCATTTATTAGTGAGTAGATAACATGTATGTCCTCTTAGGTCTGAGTTACCTCACTCAGGATGATATTTTCTAGCTCCAGCCATTTGCCTGCAAAGCTCATGATGCCCTCCTTCTCATAGCTGAGTAGTATTCCATTGATAAATGAACCACATTTTCCGTATCCATTCTTCCATTGTGGGACATCTAGATGTTTCCAGCTTCTGACTATCACAAATAAAGTAGCTATGAACACAGTGGAACATGTGCCCCGTGGCATGGTGGGGCATCTTTTGGGTATATGTCCAAAGTGGTATAGCTGGGTCTTCAGGTAGATCTATTTCCAATTTTCTAAGGAACCTCCAGATTGATTTCCAGAGTGGTTGTACCAGTTTTCACTCCCACCAGCAATAGAGGAGTGTTCCTCTTTCTCCATGTTCTCACCAACATGTGCTGTCACCTGACTTTTTGATCTTACTGATTGGTGTAAGGTGGAATCTCAGAATTGTTTTGATTTGCATTTCCCTGATGACTAAGGGCTTTGAACACTTCTTTAAGTGATTCTTGGCCATTAAAAATTCCTTTGTTGTGAATTTTCTGTTTAGTTCTATACCCCATTTTTTGATTGAGTTATTTGTTTTTTTGTTTTTTGGTCTTTGGTTTTTTTTGGAGGTTAGCTTCTTGAGTTCTTTATATATTTTGGATATTAGTCCTCTATTGGATGTGGAGTTAGTGAATATTTTTTTCCAATCTGTAGGTTGACAATTTGTCCTATTGGAGTATGTCCTTTGCCTTACAGAAGCTTTTCAGTTTCATGAGAGGTCCCATTTATCAATTCTTGATCTTAGAGCCTGAGCCATTGGAGTTTTGTTTAGGAAATCCCCCCCCCACCTTGCCAATGAGTTTGAGGCTCTTTCCTACGTTTTCTACTATTAGATTCAGTGTATCTAGTTTTATGTTGAAGTCCTTGATCCACTTGGACTTGAGCTTTGTGCAAGGTGACAAATATGGATATATTTTCATTTTTCTACATACAGACCTCCAGTTAGACCAGTACCACTTATTGAAGATTCTTTTCTTTTTTCCATTGTATATTTTTGGCTTCTTTGTCAAAGATCAAGTGTCCATAAGTATGTGGTTTATTTCTGGGCTTCAATTCTTTTCCATTGATCAATCTGTCTATCTCTGTGCCAATTCCATGCAGTTTTTTTTTATCATTATTGCCCTGTAGTATACCTGAGGTTGTTTTGTGACCAATTATATGGACAATTTTGGAGAAGGTACCATGAGGTGCTGGGAAGAAGGTATATATTTTTGTTTTAGGGTGAATGTTCTGTATATATCTGTTAAATCTATTTGATTCATAACCTCTATTAGTTTTCACTGTGTCTCTGTTTAGTCTTTGTTTCAATGACCTGTCCATTAGTGAGAATGGGGTGTTGAAGTCTCCCACTTATTTTTGCCTGGAATTTGATGTGTGTTTTGAGCTTTAGTAGAGTTTCTTCTGTGAATGTGGGTGCCCTTACATTTGAGGCATAGATGTTCATAACTGAGACTTTCTCTTGGTGAATTTTTCCTTTGATGAATATGAAGTGTCCTTTCTCATCTTGCTTGATAACTTTTGGTTGAAAGTCTATTATTGGATATTGGGACCATTTGCTTAGAAGACTTTTTTCCAGCCTTTTATTCTGAGTAGTGTCTGTCTTTGTCATTGAGGTGTGTTTCTTGCATGCAGCAAAATGTTGGGTCCTGTTTGTGTATCCAGTCTTTTAGCTTATGTCTTTTTATTGGGGAATTGAGTATGTTGATGTTGAGAGATATTAAAAACAGAGGATTGTTAGTTCCTTTTATGTTTGTTATTGTAGGTGGCATTATGTATATGTGATTCTCTTCTTTTGACTGTATTGTGAGATGATTAATATCTTATTTTTTTCTTTGGTGTAGGTACCTTCCTTGTGGTGGGGTTTCCCTTCTAGAATCCTGTGTAGGGCTGGATAGATGTTAAATGTTGTTTGGTTTTGTCCTGGAATACTTTGGTTTCTCCATCTATGCTGATTGAGAGTTTTTCTGGGTATAGTAGCCTGTGCTGGTGTTTGTGTTCTCTTAGGGTCTACATGAACTCTGTCCAGGCTCTTCTGGCTTTTACGGTCTCTATTGAGAAGTCTGATGTAATTCTGATAAGTCTGCCTTTACATTTACTTGGCCTTTTCCCCTTACATCTTTTAATATTCTTTCTTTGTTCTATGCATTTAGTGTTTTGATTATTATGTGACAAGAGAATTTTCTTTCCAGGTCCAATCTATTTGTTGTTTTATAGGTTTCTTGTACATTTATGGCCATCTCTTTCTTTAGGTTGGCAAAGTTTTCTTCTATGATTTTCTTGACGATGTTTTCTGGTCCTTTCAGCTGGGAATCTTCACTCTCTTTTATTCCTATTATTCCTAGATTTGGTCTTTTCATTGTGTCTTGAATTTCTTGGATGTTTTGGGTTAGGAGGGTTTTTTTTGTTTGTTTTGAATTTTCTTTTACCATTGTGTCAATATCTTCTTCTACTGTATCTTCTATACCTGAGATTCTCTCTATCTCTTGTATTCTTGTATTTGGTGATGTTTACATCGGTAAACTCCTGCCCTCTTCCCTAGGTTTTCCATTTTTGCAGGGTTGCCTTCATTTGTGTTTTCTTTATTGTTTCTACTTCCATTTTTAGGTCTCAGACCCCTTGTTCAATTCTTTCACCTGTTTGTTTGTATTTTCCTGTATTTCTTTAAGGGACTTATTTGTTTCCTCTTTAATGGCTTCTACCTGTTTACCTGTGTATTCTTGTATTTTTTTTAGTGAGTTATTTATATCCTCCTTAAAGGACTCTATTATCTCCATGAGATAGGATTTTAGGTCATCTTCTGATTTCAGATGTGTTGTTGAATCCAGGGCTTACTGTAGTGGAAGAACTGTATTCTGATGATGCCAAAATATATTGGCTTTCAGTTGCTTATGGTCTTGCACTTGCCTCTCACAATATGGTTATCTCTGGTGTTAGCTGGCCTGGTATCTATCTGGAGCCTGCCTCTTGTGTCCCTGGGTTGCTGTAGGTGTCTTGGCATTCTTTTGACCCTGGCTATAGCAGACCTCCTGGGGGCTTTCATACTGTGGGGTCTTCAGAGGGGGAGACAAGCTGTTGATCTGTTGCCCTGAGGCAGCAGATCTCCTAGGAGGCCTCTAACTGTGGGTTTCGGGACCAGAGAAGCTGGTGATCTGTCCCAAGGAAGGCACAGGCCAGAAGCTAGCCTTACAATTTTTATTTGTCCTCATGCCTTCTTCAAGTTTCTGTGTACTAAACATGCATCCATGTTTCTTTAAACCCACTGAATTCCTTAAAAGTTCATTTAAATATGCTTTATTAGAGCTTTTCCAACTGAAAACTTCCTGGTCAATTTCTGACACATACCCATATCCACATACATTATAATATAATATAATATAATATAATATAATATAATACAATTACAATACATAATACAATACAATACAATACAATACAATAAATATAAAATAATATAAAATATTATCATTGTCATTCATTTCCTGAAAGTTCTTGATGCTTGTTGTTGTGCAAAAGCCCTTAGTTTCTAAGGACAAATTACTTACTCCTGTCTTTCCATCTGCAGCTTTCTTTAATTCCTCTCTTTGCAGAAAACTGCTTCGTTGTAATTTCTTTTCATGATGTTACGCACCAGATGGCGCCAAGCTCTGATGTTACTTTGATGTGTTTTTCTGGTTAAGATACTAGAGGGTGCTCCAAGTTTATTTCAAATACTCTGTAGACTGAAATAATAGATAATTTTAAAAACAAAACCAATACAAGTGAGATAAACTTGTCCCCATGAATTTGTCCCTGGGACAGTGTCATCTAGATTCCATATCCAGTTGCCAATTTATTGTCAGACAAGGTTGCATCTGCTCAGATCTGGATAGAGACCTTTGTTTATAAGGCTCCTATGTCAAACTTGTGCTCATAGAAGCCACCAAGTTGTGTCACATCCTGATTGCACAAAACCCAACTAGTGCTAGCAAAATATTGAGCTAGTTATGAGGCTAAGCTATTAGGGGTTCTTTCTGCTGAAAAGTACTTTAGGCTAAGATACTTACTGGCTGCAACCAGGCACGAACAATGCTCAAAATGAGGATGCATGGATTATGTTATATATCTTTCCTGAGTACTAAGCCATTTTGGTGAGATAAATGTATCACAGTATCTGCCCCCAGGCAGGCATAGAGATGGGGCCATTAAAATAAAGTCAGTGTTAGAATCTTAGGGGTTTTGTTGCTGTGAGAAGACACCATGACCACTAAAACTCTTATAAAGGAAAACATTTAATTGGGGCTGATTTACCCTTCAGAGGTTTAGTCCATTATTATCATGGCAGGAAGCATGGCAGCATCCAGGCAGACATGGTGCTGGAGAAGGAGTTCTTCATTCAGGCAGCAGGAAGTAGGAAGAACACTAGGCCTTGAGCATCTGAGACACACTTTTTCCAACAAGGTCACACCTCTATTAGTTGCCACTCCCCTATGAGTCTATTGGTGGTCATTTTTATTCAAAACCACCACAGTTAAGTTTCATTTGATTATCACTAAGTTTCAAAGAGGTGTTTTGTTGCTGTTGTTTTGTTTTTTTCCTACCAGATCTTTCCGTCAGCTAACAGGGCCTTGCACCATACCATTCAGTTTAAAGTTGAGGTGATGCTTTTGAAGGCAGGTTCTTGGCCACATTGTCTAAGGCTGAGATAGATCATGCCCAAGTCTCATAGCTGCAAGACCTTTAATCTCAGTGGTACATGTGTACTTTCAGCTTCCAGTGTTCTGCTGGCTGAAACCTAGTCTGCTGCACTGGGCCATAGTTCTCTATCTAACAAAATAGTTCAAGAATCCCATCTATGAGAACTACACAGGTGAGACCTGTGCAGCTTGAAGCTCTGAAGCTGTTAGTCACCTTGACTAAATGCAAATGGGCACAGAAAAGAAAGCAAAATAACCATTCCCACTCCGTGGAGAAAATGGGAAAAGTTTATTTCAAACTGCCAAGGTTGACTGCAGGGAATGCAAGGATATGAAACGGGAAAGATTCCAAGGTTTAAATTGGGACTTGGAGAAAGGAAGCTTGTAAACTGGGGAGGGAGATTCTGAGCTGGAACTGAGAGATCCTAGATGTTAGCATTGACCTTGACAAGCTAAGAGGGACCACAGTCATATGTTAAATTGAGCGCCTCAAGATGTCCCTCTTGCCAGAAGATAGGAGAACAACTCCCTTTTTTTGGAGCCCCTGCCGGAATGGTAGCTTTTGTCTAAATGATCGACCTTGGAAAAAGGAATTGCTTGGTGACCTAGACAATGGCCACCAAGGCTAGTGTCTAATTGCTTTAGAGCTGTAGAGCTTTACATTTTGGGGGGTTGGGGCAAAGTAAAGGAGGCAGGTACAAATAAAGGTAGAGATACAGGACTCTGTTCTAATTTAATTATCTTGTGTGTCTAAGGGATGAGACAATGCTTTTTCAGCAAGATCAGCTTCTAAATGCCTACCTACTTCAGGCTCTCAGATAAACATTGTATCTGAGTTTCTTTCTCTACATATTCACCAGAATTTGTTATATTTTTTTATAATACCTACTCTAACTAAAGCAAGATGCTATAATCATTACAGTTTTTGATTTGCACTTGCCCCCGGCTAATTAATATGAACATTTGACATTTAAATTTTATTTTTACTTAAATTTCTTCTTTATGAAGTCCATTTTGTTCCTTTGTCTAGCACAGTATTTTGCATTTAAATGTGGTCATTGATAAGTTATTTTTCCAATGATGAGATGAGTCATTATAAACCAGGTTAGTTATATTAAATGCAGGTTTATGGGAAGCTGCTCTTGGCAAGTTCATGGTCCCAAGGAAGGAGACCAGAGGAATCACCGTGGGGAGGATGGGGGTTAGAGAGAAAAAAATCACACAGAGAAAAAAGAAGAGAGAGGGAGGGAGGGAGAAAAGAGAGTCCAAAATGTCTGGATTTATAGGGAAGAACCTCTGGGGAAGGGCAGTCCAGTCCCTGGGCTGGAAAGTTTGGGGCATGGTATGCCAGGTAGGGACTGAGGGATGCCGGAGAGAATCTGGAGGCCAGGTCTGCTTTGGTATGTAGAATAGTCACTCCAGCTGCTTATCCCAGGGTCTGAAACCAGTCACATTACTTGAAATGCCTTTGCTAGTTTGTATTTTGATATATAGGGTCTTCTGTGTGGTCATGACTGGGACCTCAAACTTGTTCTCCTGCCTCGGTCTCCCAATGCTATAATTATCATACCTTACCTTTCATGAAAACCTTTGATGATGCTTGTTGACATTTTAATGTCATTTGAACATTGAATGATCACATATTAATTCCAGTTTCCACTAGCTCCCCAGTTATGCACTTGCCTGCTGGAAATTCTGGGCAGGCTGTTTTCATTCCAGTCATTTTCACTATTTCATTGCCAGATAGTTCTTAACTCAAACTTTCTAGGATTTTGCTATTGGCATTGCTGTCATTTTCCTGGTGCTATAGAATGTTACAAGTCCTTGCTTTTATCCTAAATCCAAATAGCATGTTTAGAATGGGCAAGAGGAATGACCTAGAAAGGGTGCTTCATCAAGACAAAACTGTTCTGGGGTCACAAATATCTCATTTACTTTTATCAACCTTTGGACTGGAACTGTGGGGTTCAGAGTAGCTTTCACAATATCCCAGTACATAGTTTAGGCCTAGATTCCTATGCCACATCTATGACCATCAATACCATCAGACTTTGTCACAATTGACCTACAACCTACTATATATCAGCATATCACTGGGTGATGGGCCAAGGCTCACACTGCTATGGGATGCTTACTGCTGGGGTATATCTGTGACCCTAGACTTCTGCTAACAGATACAGGTAGTTCTAGGTGGAATAGAAATTGGAACAGACTGGACTGCTTGGTTTGTTTGGTTTTTATTTGATTGTTTGTTTGTTTGACCAGAGCTTATTACCTGACCTACCCTCCTGTGGCATTGCTTTCTGCTTTCCAA